>PISW01017255.1:0-10858 GCA_004023785.1 Mungos mungo
TATTTTTCTCAGACATTTGGGAAAACGTGGTAGACTAAGGGTGCCTGGATCGCACAATTTGTAGAGCATGTGACTCTTGATCTTGGGGTTATCAGTTCAAGCCCTATGTTGGATGTAGAGATTACCTAAAAATAGAAGCATCAGAAAAAACAATGGTAGATTAAAAATACAAAGTTATCTCTTGATTTCTCTAAAACTCTATTCAAAAGATAGTAAAAACATCCCATCGAGCAGAAACCCTCAAATTCAAGTAGAGACAGAAAAGAAGCTGTCGGCAGACAGTGATGCCAACAAATTTTAGAGAATGAGCAGTAGATGCAGAAATGCAAACTTTCTTGAAAGATTTGATAAAGAAGAAAATGAGGTCCAGTGTAGAAATACCTCAGTGTGTGCTGTGCCCTCTGGAAAGGCTGAGGGGGAAAAAACCTACATATTTTTAAATATTTTGAATAACTGAGGAGGAGGATGTTGCCTACGTTGGATCATGTGTGTGTCCCTGCGTACACACACGCGCGTGTGTATAGATGTATTGAAGGTATTGGCACATAGGGAAGGTAAATAAGTAGATCGAGTGAGGAAATTCTAGGCAATAGAACAGCCATGCACTCAATGGCCCTTTATAACAAGCAATGATCACTTTCTAAACCAACAGAAAATTGCATGTTGATTTTTGAGAATTGAAAAGAACAGAGGAAAAATTTCCACTCAAATACACCCAACACAAATCCTGTGTGTTATTAAAGTTTTTGATTTTTGTTTATCAGTTCAGCTTTCTTTTACTTACAAAAATTCTACCCACCCCTCTTCTAATCGTGACAACCCCTCATCTTTCTACTCTCTCCATAGTTTTGCCTTTTTCAGAATGTCATCTAGTAGGTGTCAATCAGCATGCAGCCTTTTCAGATTGGCTTCTTGTACCTGGAAATATGCATTTAACTTTCCTCCATTTCTTTTAATGGCTTGGTAGCTCATTTCTTTTTAGCATTGTGTAAGCTTACATTGTCTGAGTGCACCATAGTGTATTTACCCAATCTTCTACTGAAGGACACCTTGGTTCCTTCCATGTTTTAGCAATTATGAATGAAGCTGCCATAAACATGTGTGTGCAAGTTTTGTGCTGACAGAAGGTTTCCTGTCGTTTGGATAAACACCAAATATTGGAATTGCTGGATCATACTGTAGGAGTATGCGCAGTTGTGAAAGAACTGCCACACTTGTGTTCCAATGTGGCTGTATCCCCGTCAGCCATGAATGAGGTCTCCTGTTGCTCGCCATCCTTTCCGGTGTTACAATAAAAAACAAACAGACAAGCTTTAAAAATTATCTGACAAAACCAGTTTTTTCATATAAATAAAGTTTAATTTATTTTGGAATTTATTGGCATTTTCTTTATCTATTCATCTGTTGTTGGATATTCACGTTGTTTCCACATCTTGGCTATTGTGAACAGCTTATGTACTAGTGTGACATTTCTCTTTGAGATTCTGATTTCAGTTCCTTTTGATAAATACTCATAAGTGGGATTACTGGATCATATGGTAGTTCTATTTTTAACTTTTTTGAAGAACCTCTATTCTCTTCTGCATGCTTACACCATTTTGCATTTCCACCAACCATGTGCAAGTATTCTAATCCTTTGCCATTCTGGACAACACCTGTATTTTGTGCTTTGGATGATAGCCAGCAATGTTTTTATTTTTAAATGTATAAAACATGAATGATGTTGAAGAATTTATTATAAATTTAATAGCAAATGCATTGAAGTAGTTATTATTAAAAAGGAACTAGAGGTTCATCAGAGTGGCTCAGTCAGTTAAGCATCTGACTTTTGATCTCAATTCAGGTCATGATCTTAAGGTTTATCGGTTTGAGCCCTGTGTAGGGCTCTGTGCTGACAGTACAGAGCCTGCTAAGGATTCTCTCTCTCTCTCTCTCTCTGTCCCTCCCCACTTACTCTCCATACAGAATTCTTACTAAGATAGCTAAGAGGTAGGAACACTTTTGTTTAGGAAACGATGTACTAAACCATACATGTGAAAGACAGATTGTTGAAGTGTTGCCTTAGAATTGGAGTTTCTGGTGGTATTCTCTGTTCCTTTCTAGTCTGTATTGCTTTTGGTCTTTTTTGTTTTGTTTTGTTTCATCTTTTCTCCCCTCAGAGAGTCCTCCTTAAAATTTCTTGTAGGTCTGGTTTAGTGGTCATGAACTCTTTTAGTTTTTGTTTGTCTGGGAAACTCTTTATGACTCCTATTTTGAAAGACATTCTTGCTGGAAAAGAATACTTGGCTGCAGGGATGCCTGGGAGCTCAGTCAGTTAAGTGTCTGACTTCGGCTTAGGTCATGATCTCACGGTTTGTGAGTTTGAGCCCCATGTCAGGCTCTGTGCTGACAGCTGAGCCTGGAGCCTGCTTCAAATTCTGTGTCTGCCTCTCTCTCTGCCCCTCACCCACTTGCACTCTGTCTCTTTCTCTCAAAAATAAACATTAAAATTAAAAATAAAGAATTCTTGGCTGCATATTTTTCTGATTCAGCACATTGAATATATCCTGCCACTCCTTTCTGGGCTGCCAAGTCTCTACAGACAGGTCTGCTTTGAACTTGATCTGTTTTCCCTTGCAGGTTGAGAACTTTCTTTCCCCTTGTTGCTTTCATGATTCTTGTCTGTGTATTTTGTGAACTCGACTATGATACGATATGCCTCGTGATGGTCGGTTATTATTTAATCTTTTTTTTAATTTGTTTTTTCATTTTTTTTTCAGAGAGAGACACATAAAGCATGAGCGGGGGAGGAGCAGAGAGAGAGGGAACCAGAATCCGAAGCAGACACCAGGCTCTGTTACAGAGCCTGACGTGGGGCTTGAACTCACAAACTGTGAGATCATGACCTGAACCAAAGTCGGACACTTAACCAACAGAGCCATCCAGGCGCCCCGGTTATCATTTAATCTAATGGGAGTACTCTATGCTTCCTGGATTTTGATGTCTGTGTCTTTCTCCAGATCAGTAACGTTTTCTGCTATGATTTGCTTACATAAGCCTTTTATGCTTTTTTTCCTCTGTCTCCATTTCTGGGCCCCCAGTGACTCGAATACTATTCCTTTTAAATGAGTCACTGAGTTGTCTAATTCTTATATCGTGCTTTTTTATTTATTTATTTATTTTTGGCCTTAGGTTCCCTCTTTTTTTTTTTCCTGCTTCATTTATTTTCTACAATTTTGTCTTCTATATCGCTGATTTGCTGCTCGGATTCATCCGTCTTTGCCACCGTATCACCCATTTGAGATTGCATATCCGTTATAGCATTTTTAATTTTGTCCTGATGAGATTTTACTTCTGTTATCACTATAGAAAGGGGTTCATTGCTTTTTTCAACCCAGCTAGTATTCTTATTATCATGATTCTAAATTCTGGTTCAGACATCTTGCTTATATCTGTGTTGTGATTAAGTCCCTGGCTGTCTTCTCTTCTTGTTTTTCTTTTGGGGTGATTTTTTTGTTTCTTCATTTTGGAGGAAGAAAAAGAATTAATAACATAAAAAATTAAATTAAAAAAATGAAAAACAACACAAAAAACCGAAATAAAGGACATTATCTCGTACGTGTGTGTTGGTCTAGTTATTGAAAGAAGCTTGATAGAGTGGGAAAAAAAAAGGAAAAGAAAAGAAAAAAGTAAGAAAACATTTAAAAACTAAAACATATAGAATACAATACAATGAAGTAAAATGAATCAAAATTTACCAAAAATAAAAAATATAGTTAAAAAGTTAATTAAATTTTTAAAATATAATTTATTGTAAAATTGGCTAACATACAGTGTATAAAGTGTACTGTTGGTTTTTGGGGTAGGTTCCTGTGGTTCATCGCTTACATACAACACCCAGTGCTCATCCCAACAAGTGCCCACCTCAGTGCCCATCACCCATTTTCCCCTCTCCCCCACCCCCACCCCCTCAGTTTGTTCTCTGTATTTAAGAGTCTCTTATGGTTTGTCTTCCCCTCTCTCGGATTGTAACTATTTTTCCTTTTCCCTTCCCCCATAGTCTGTGGTTAAGTTTCTCAAGCTCCACATATGAGTGAAAACATGATATCTGTCTTTCTCTGACTGATGTATTTCACTCAGCATAATACCTTCCATTGTTGCAAATGGCATTATTTTATTCTTTCTCATTGCCAAGTAGTATTCTATTGTGTATGTGTGTGTGTATTTACAGAAAAATAAAAAATACAGTAAAAAGGTAAAACAATTTTTAAAGGAAAATAAGAATAATTTTTTCTCTTTCTGTATCTAAGAAAAGAAAAAAAAGAAAAAAAAACAAAAAAAAAAGCCCCCAAAACTTACTAGATGGACCAGTGAACAGAATGAAATCAGAACAACATCCAGTTTCCCTAGAAGTCTAACTATGAAGTACTTTGTAGACCATACACTAAGCCTATGGAGAAATTTGTGGTGGTTTTCTAGGGTTTGAGTTTGATTGGTTCAGTTGGATGGGGCATGGTGTATTGGCCCAGTTCTCCACTAGGAGGTGCTGCTTAGCTTACTGGGGTTGATAGGTGTGGCTCACATGCGCATATATGTGAGATGGAAATGGCATCACCCAGCTTCCCAGTCTATGGCACTGGAACTCTGTGTTGTCATCAACCATCAATCAAACAGCCCTTCTTTGTCTCTGGCTTCCATCCCACTTCTACACTGTTCATGTCCAAGCCATCAGTCTGCCAGGTGGCACCTCTCTCTTGAATTATATCCCATATGGGGTGTTTCTGAACCCCTCACTTCTGAGAGCCCTGTGGCTTGGACTTGCTCCAAGTCTCTAGCAGAGGTGTTGGTTTTGCCCTGGGAATGAATGTTCGTGCGGTCGCACTGTTGCAGAGGTTCAGAATTGTGGCCAGGTGCCTGCTCACCCCATAAAAAGTTCATGCAATCACCCAGGAGCAGAGGTTCAGAGATTATGGGAAAACACAACACACAGCCAGTGCCAGGTTTCACCACACCTTGGCATCTTAGTTCCAATACCAGCCAACATGGTTGCTCTCCAGTGTCTGCTGGGGAATTCTGCCTGTGGGGAGGCCCTACGGCCTCTACCAAATGCCCTCCAAGCAGAGGAACTGTTTCTCCCTATGTGGCCCATGGACCCCGTGGACCTCGCTGCCTTCTGCTGGTGAGTCAACCTTCCTACCAGAGAACCACCAAGGATTGGGGTAGGGACTTTCTGACTCTGTCCTTCCCTGTTTATAGAGTCCTACTGGTATTGAAACCTTCTTCTTTCTCTTTTCTCCCTTTCTTGTTCTGTCAATTTGGGTGTTTCCTCTTTCTATCCAGCTACTTTCAGGGGGAATGCTTTTCCTGTACTCTCCCCACTTTCTCTGTTCTTTCTCTGCAAAAACAGCTCCCTACCCACCACGACTTCTGTCTCTCCCAGCTCACCTCTCTGCGCTGTGTACTTGCCTAGTTCTGTGGCTTAAGTTATGCAGATTGCTGTGTTAATCATCAGTTGAATTTTCTAGGTGTGCAAAATGGTTTGGTGCTGATCAAGCTGCATTTCAGGGACAAGAGAAGCTGAGAAGCTTCATGCTGCTCTGCTATCTTGGCCCCTCTCTTCTATGGTTTTATTTAAAAATTTTTAAAAAGTTTATATTTTTATTTTGAGAGCAGGATCTCAACACAGAGCCTGACATGGGGTTCAAACTCACAAATCATGAGATTATGACCTGAGTTGAAACCAACAGTTCAACAGTAAACCAACTGAGCCACCCAGGTGCCCCTGTAGATTTATTTCAATCTAAGTTAAAGAAATCAAGTTAATAGCACATATTGAATTTGCCAAATTATTTCCTGATATCAATTTCCAAGAAATTCCATTTTATTTATTTATTTTTTTTACTTTTTTTATGTTTTTAATTTATTTTTGAGAAACAGAGAGAGACAGCACAAACAGGTGAGGGTCAGTAAGAGAGGGAGACACAGAAACTGAAGCAGGCTCCAGGATCTGAACTGTCAGCACAGCCTGATGCAGGACTTGAACGCACGAACCACGAGATCATGACCTGAGTCGAAGTCAGACACTTAACCAACTGAGCCACCCAGGCGCCTCGTGAAACTCTGTTTTAAATGTGGGATTTGGTTTACTTTTAATCCCCATTCAATCTGAGCAGTTATCTTCTATTTTGACCATCTGCATTCCCTTCATCAGGAAACATGGAATGAATGGGACTGGAGGGTCTGTATTTACTGAGTTGCTTGGTATTAAGTGGTCTTTGCTGACGGTTTCAGTCCTCTAGGGGGCCCTCTAGGCTTTGCAAGAAACGACTTTCTGGTGGTCCAAGGGTTGAACAGTTAAAGAGTGAACAGAAGTCGTGTGACCCAGTCAAATTATAGACAGCAAAGGTGGGGGAGAAAGGGGGACGTTGTTTGTGTAAAGGTTATCTCAGGTTTTTCAGTTTCACTGTTCCACATAAACTTCAAAAAGTAGGAACCCATATCTCTGTGAATACCATGTGAGGGTGCTTCTCTGAGTACAAGTACCAGGATAAGAATATTCCTAGGTGATGTGACCAGGGAACCTCAATGGAAAATATCCTATTACCTGTTTTCCATGGTTATCAATAAAATCGCACAACCCACTGACCTAGAAATGATTTCAATACCCCAGATAGCCTACCTTTTCATTTATCTCTGCTGAGAGTGGAGGGGATGAGAATGAAGAGAAGAAGAAAAGAGATAAAAATAAGGAAGAAAAATGGAAGGAAAGGGAGGCTACAATATTTACTTTGACCAGTGGCATGTGGACCAGTCAGAATCAGACCAGTCGTGTGGGTGAGCAGGGTGTCCATGGGTTGATAAGAGAGGTGGAGAAGGATACATTAAATGAGAGTGGACATTATGCAGACATCTTATTATATTCACCGACTAAATTCTGGTTGGAATCACTTTCTGTGCAGATGGTGACTGTCCAACTTGGTTTCTAGAGCTCTCTTGATTTCAAGAAATTATATTTACTTCCACAATACACAATACACACTATCAGATAATTTTCCCTCATCAGGATTTTTATATAAGTAAATTCTCACGTTGTCTGTCAAACCAGGCAATTGGGGAAGGGGGTTACTCTTCCCTGTGATTTTTCAAGGTTCTGTGTAACCCATTGAGACACTGACTCATATAGAAATATTATCTACTTTCTTCTAACCCACAAATTTCTTACAATAAGTATTTTCAGGGAAAAATAACTCTTATAACTTCACATATTGGAAATCTCTCCCCTACTCCCCGCACTGTTGGCAAGCACAGTTTTGGGCAAACACTGTGCATTCTCCCTGGGCCGCTGTGGGTGGAGTCTCGAGTCCCTGGAGTGACTGGGTTCAGGGGTGATTGGTGCTCAGTGACTCTGGAGGAACTTGGTGACTCTAACAACACAACTTATCTGCCCCGAGACTCTACACTCTTCAGAGTAGGGGTGAAGGCACATCAGCAGCAGGCAAGGAGTCATGAAGAGACCCCGGGGAGCTCTGCTGGGGCTTCTGTGGGTGCAAGTTTGCTGTGAGTGGGGGTGTCCCAGACACGGGCTGGGGAGGTTCCCAACCCACAGTGGTGGGGGAGCTGACCCAGAGCTCCTGTGGAGTCTATCCCCTCAGCAGGTGTTTCTGGGGATATTTTGTGGGTTTGAAAATTACATCAGTGACTCCGCAGAGACTTCATTTGTGTTTGTTTTGTCTTTCCAAGCAGGGGTGAGAGGGTTAGAGGTGGAGCAGAGACCTCCAGCCCTGAGCGTCCAGGAGGGAGCCAGCTCTACCCTGAGCTGCAACTTTTCCAGCACAGCGGACAATGTGCAGTGGTTCCGACAGAACCCTGGGGGCGGCGGCCTCACGAGGCTGTTTTACATCGCGTCAGGGATGAAGCAGGACGGGAGGTTAGAATGCACACTGGACAGAAAGGAGCGGCACAGCAGCCTGCACATCAGGGCCTCCCGGCAGGAAGACTCAGCCACCTACCTGTGTGGGGTGGAGGCACAGTGCTCCCTGTGGCCCTGCAGCCTGTCCCCAAACTGCAGCTGGGGTCACAACCCCGACTTCTCACCGGACAGGCATTTATTTGCTCCCAGAGGATCTTCTGCATATTTTCATATTTATGTTACAGCACTTTTTTTCCCTCCTAAAAGTAGACCCATCAGGACTATCATTTCACATTTGCTTTTCTTACTCTTTTTCTTCTCAGAAAATCCTTTCCAGGTAAAAAGCTCTATCATGGAACCATGGAGATCCCAGCATCCAATGACCTATTAAAATGTATCTCCTGGCAGCTAGCATATAAATTATATGTAAATTACTCAACTGGAAAACACTTGAAAACATATATGGTCATCACCCCACAGAAAAAGATGATCAAGTTTTTCTGTTTCCTGTAGATGGTTCTTTTTCAAAGAAAATTAAACAGAGTATGTGTGATGTTTTTTAAAGTTTGGATTCAGCCTTTTCAGTCCTGGAACTATACATATAATAAAATAATTTTATTGAAGTCCAACGACTCTACTTACCTTATTATAATTATTTTCTATTTCAGTAAGATAATGCCCTGTAATAAGTATTTATTTTATGCACAAATAAAGTGAAGATTTTAAAGCTAAAGTGATTTGGGGGCACCTGGGTAGCTTAGTTGGTTAAGCGGTCGACTTCGGCTCATGTCATGATCTCGCAGTTCGTGGGTTCGAGGACCGCGTCAGGCTCTGTGTTGACCATTTGCTCAGAGCCTGGAGCCTGCTTCTGATTCTGTGTCTTCCTCTCTCTCTGACCATCCCATGCTCACGCTCTGTGTGTCGCCCTCAAAAATAAATAAACGTAAAAAAAATTTAAAACTAAAGTGATTTGGTTGAGTTCACGTTATTCCTAGATTAGTGCATCTGAGATGATGTAAGAACGTATCCCCCAGCTACCTGATGTAGAAGAGTTTTTAGAATCACAAAATAATTTATTATTATTATTTTTTTAATTTTTGAGAGAGAGAGAGAGAGACAAAGTGTGAGCTGGGGGAGGAGCAGAGAGAGAGGATCTGAAGCAGGTTGTAGGCTCTGAGCTGTCAGCATAGAGCCTGCTGTGGAGCTTGAACTCACAAACCGCGAGTCGGGACCTGAGCCAAAGTCAGAAGGTTAGCCAACTGAGCCACTCAGGCAGCCCACAAAATGATTTCTATTGATTAATGTTTACAATGTGTTTATATATATCACTTACAAAAGTATCCAATTAAGTCCTTTCTAAATAGCATCTTGTGTGGAAGAACCCATGGAAAGTTTTCTTCTATTCCATTAAACCCATTGCTTTTCCTTGCGTTTTGAATGAATCTGTTACTCATGATTTGGAACATCATTCACCATTAGGGAAATGGAGTAGAAATCTTCCCTCTAAAAGAAACCCTTCTTGGTTGTAGCCAAAGTCAAAGACTCCTGACTTCAAACTCAAAGTTCAACCTTGCATGTGGAATAATGAAAGCACAAACTGAATTCCAGCCTGCACTGTGTTTTATGTTAATGAAAGGGCATTGCTAGGAAGGACCAGGACCTTGACAATCAAGGTGGAGACAAAGGGGCAGGCTCCCAGAAACTGGGTGCTCACCAGCTTCTTGAGCATGTAACCTGTGCAGTTACACAGCACTTTGATGCTCAGAGGGAGCCCTGCCCTTGTTTTAATGCTCTGCTATCACTGTCTTGAAATTTAAATAATTATTTTCGTACTTGTGTTCTGTAAGTGAAGTCCCATTAGAGGGTGGAACCTGTGCACGAGCAGAGGAGATCCACGGGCAGCAGGACACAGAGCGCAAACCCATGCAGGCTAAGGGTCTCGGTCACAGCAGGCTGTGCGTGAGCTGGACAGTGGGTGGGACCACTTCTTGCACCTATGCATGCTTTGGACTATCCGGAGCTTTGACATGCTGTACAAGCGAACAGTAAATTTTGTTGGTAACTTACTACAAAATGGAAGTGTACACATGGCCATTTCAATAAAGCAGTTTGGCCCTCTCTTACTCAACTAAACATATTCTTACCGTATGACCTGACAATGGCCTTCCTGACTATTTACCCAAAGAGGTTGGAAACTTATGTGCACACACAAGCCTGTACACAGGTATTTTATAGCAGTTTTATCCATAATGGCCAAAATTTGGAAGTAAGCACCATGTCTTTGAATAGGTGAATAGATAAATAAATGGTGGTATATTCAACCAATGGAGTATGTTCAGTGCTAAAAATTATAAAAATGTAATTCAGCGTTATCAAGCCATGAAGAAGGGAAAAGTTACATGCATTTTAGTAAGTGAAAGAAGCCAATCTGAAAAGATTGCATATGGTATGATTCCAACTATGTAAGATTCTGGAAAAGGCAAAACTACAGAGACAGTAAAAAGACTGTGGTTGTCAAAGGTTGAGGGGAGCGGGAGGGATGAACAGAGCACAGAGAATACTTAGTGTGGTGAACCTACTCACTATGATACCGCAGTGGGGGATACATGCCATTGTATATTTGTTCACAACCATAAAATGTGTAACATCAAGAGGAAACCCTTGGTAAACTTGGACTTTGGGTCATATGGTGGGTCAACATAAGTTCATCCATGGTGGAAGGTAAACCACTGTCATGGAGAAGTTGTTAATGGGAGAGGCTGTGTGTGTGTGAGTGCAAAAGTTGCACTGGAAACTTAGTACATGCTTCCTAATTTTTCTTTGAGCCCTAAAATGGCTGAAAAAAATAAAAACTTTAAAAAATTAAATTCAGAGACATGAAACTAAATGTATGAAGAGTTCAAGCATTTTAGAAAAATGAGTGAACTAGAAACATTACCTAAGAACCCTCCTCTTTGAATAAAGATCTCA
>PISW01017256.1:0-10853 GCA_004023785.1 Mungos mungo
ACTACTGAAAGCCTGAGTATGGAAGATAGGACAAAAGCTGCACTCTAAGAAAACTTTAATGTTATAAATATGTAACAGATAGTAAAGCAAAGAAATAAATTATTAATGTCTAGGCAAAGAAACTCTAATTACAGCAGCAGCTGAAATAGATAATTTCATGTCTAACATGACTCTGGAGTTTATGGTTTAATATTTGAGAATATACTATACCTCACAGTAAATATAGTACTTCATCTTTTTTTTTTTAACTTTACTTCTGAGAGTGAGTGGGATGGGGCAGAGAGGGAGGGGGAATTCCATCCAAGCTCCACGCTGTCAGCAGATAGCCTGCCGTGGGGCTTGATCCCATGAACTGTGAGATGACGACCTGAGCTGAGATCGAGTCAGACACTCAACAGACTGAGCCACCCTAATACACCATTTTAATATTAATGCTTTACTGAAGGACTACTGGAGAGGTTCAAACTAGAAAAAATTAAGCTAAAATGATTTAGTGCATTGCAAACATTTTCCTTTCAACCCTAAGTGGTCTGTCAAAGCATCCTATATTCTGCACTGATGTAATCAATATGGCATAGCTAGGGCTACACAGCTGTCTAAAATTTCAACTAAGTGTTTTTTCCTGACCCATACAAAAGGATATAACCACGCCCTTCTGAAAAGGGCCTCAAGTAGTTCTCACCTTAAGATATTTAAGCCCAGAGGGGTGCCTGGGGGGTTCAATGAGCTAAGCGTCCAACCCTTGGTTTCAGTTTAGGTCATGATCTCACAGTTCGGGAGTTCAAGACCCACATCAGGCTCTGTGCTAGGATTCTCTCCCTCTCTCTCTGCCCCTCCCCTGCTCACATACTCTCTTTCAAAATAAATAAACTTTAAAAAATTGGGGGGGAAAACATTTAAACCCAGAAACTGAAGTTTAATATACAAGGTTTAGATAAATAACCTCTTGATGTATTATTTTATCTTGTGCTTGACTCAGGGACTTATAAATTATAGATGCTCCATAAATCTATGCCTAATAAACTTGAAGAGAACCCAGATGCAGAAAGTCTCATTTCCCAGCACCTGTCACTGTACTATCTGCATTCAAAGAGTATTTACAAAGACCACAAATAGGGTGGGGTGAGGGAATGGTGTAAGGTGAGATCATATATACAAGCCCTTAGAGGAAGTGATTCTATTTTTAAAACCCTCCTCAAAATGAGCAGTATTCAATCACTACAAAATAAACATGTTGGGATAATTTTTTTGTAAAGATCTAGAGAATTCTTTTAATACTTTTCACATTTTTCTCTCACACTTTATCTGAAGTGAGTTCATTAAATGTATCTTGCCAAAATAAAATGAATTCTGAATATTTTTGTTTCACTTGACAGTATTTCAGTGGGTTTTGTCTTAATATCTGACATCTTTTGAAATACAAAATCCACAAATTAACAATGATCATAAACTAACAAATTTCCTAGAGATGATCCTTTCATTCATAAAGACTTAGTCCTCCAGCTGAGGGACTCCGGCAAGGGTACAAAATTTTCTAAAAATAATTTTAGTATCTAAGAATAAACTGAGAGACTATAACTATTAGCAGGGTTTTAACATGAAGTATAAGGATCCTTAAAGGATTCACAGATGTGCTTTAGGGAAGCCCATAAACTCACAGAAATAATGCAAAAATTGTAAAATATATGCAAACACGTTTTTTCCTGGGGAGAAAGAACATACAGCTCTCATTTTTCAAAAGTTGGTGACCACTAGCCACAGCCCAAATTAAGAGCTAGTGAAGAAAAAGGCATCTAAATGTGTGAATACAGATGCTAATAAAAATGTTAGTTTTCATTCATTTTTATCATCTAGTTAGCAATATTGCTAATTATCTTTTTAAGTAAGCTTTTTAAAAAAATTACTTAAATGGTTATTTATCTTTGAGAGAGAGCAAGCAAGCAGGGGAAGGGCAGAGAGAGAGAGAGAGCGGGAGACACAGAATCTGAAGCAGGCTCCAAACTGAGCTGCTAGCAGAGCCTGATGTGGGGCTCGAACCCATGAATTGTGAGATCATGGCCTCAAGTCGACGTCAGATGCTTAACTGACTGGGCCACCCAAGTGCCCCCAAGTCACTATTCTTTAAATCTTTTCCTGGTGCTATTACAATTTCTCACAGGCACTGGTTAACTAGCCTTCCTTTTGCATGAGAATATCACCTTTCTGAAAATATAGGAACATTTCTTATGTTGGCCTTTTCAAGTTGATTTCATAAAATAGAGATGGCTTTTTTGTATAATTTGGTATTTTAGTTAAGAATCATGAATTTTTTTGGCATTCTAGATACTAATAAAACATCCCGATGTAACTATTACTTGAAGCTATATTAACGAGAACGGGTACTTGATGTATGACCTATTATTAGGCTATGGCAAATCCGTCTACATTAAATAAAGACCAGCTGGCCCCCTGGCTTGACTAGTCAATGACTATGAATTATGTGTACAGGGTTGTATTCCTTACTACGTGACTCCAACAACTTTCAATCTCCAGCTGAGAGTGAAATGATGCAAAAAAAAAAAAAAAAAAAAAAAAAAAAAAAAAAAAAAAAAAAAAAAAAAAAAGACCTAAAGCTTGGGTTTCTGTCATTCCCTAACATAAACACAACAAATGGATGGTAGCAAATGTATGGAGTTTAATCTGCACTGTGCTTTGACCTTCTCTAAGACCTGACCAAACTGTAAACTTCACGAATAAATTTCAAGAATCTCCAGGTCTTCTTTCTCTGAACAGAAAAGAATACACTTCTATTATGGTTAGGGTCTTCCAGCTGATCCCATTCTGACCCCTGGGCTTCTAAATTTAGTAAATTTTAAAAGGTTAAAATTTCCCCCAAATCAGAGTTGGCTTGGATCCTAACATTTCTGTGTATCCATGTATGAAATGCAAGCAGATGAAATGATCAAGAAACCACCAGTGATAAGAACCAGACAAAATCCAGATGCAGAAAAATCCTGTGCACAGTGTGTGGGGTTCTTTTGCTCATTCTTTCACCCATCAGTTAGACATCAGGTCCTACTGTGCTGCCCAGCTGTGGGCATTCACAGAAAATAAATCATAATTCCAAGCCTCAAGCGAGAGATCAGGAAGATTTCACATTCCTAAGGTTGATCAAAAGAACAGAGACTGCAACCCGACTTGAGCATTACATGAATTCAAAAAAAGGTAATTCCGAAGGAAGCTGGAGGCAACTTCGGCCCGTCCTGAGCATCTGTAGTAATATTTCTGCAGTCCTCGACATCAAGCCAAAAAGAAAACAGATGGGAATACTTTATAATTTTATCCGTTACTTAGGATAGTTATTGAGTACATGTTATCATGATACTCTCCACTTAAAGGAGAAAACCATAACCTGACGTTAAATCTGAACAATACACTATTTGTAGAGCAGACAAGGGATTCCCCTCCTTATTAAGTTCTTATTTTAAGACGTATCAATTTGTACTCCTCATAAAGGCATGGCATTAAAAAAACAAAAACAGATGAGTTTTTCCTCTTGCTTCCAAATATTATTACCCTAGATGATGAGAAGAGTTAAAGATAAAAATTTAACATTGACAGCACATCCTCACAAAAACTCCCAGCTGAATATTTTTCATATAGCACGTTTGTAAATTAAAATGACTAAATCCAAGATCAGCAAATAGTTGCCAGGTGATGAGGAATTTAAACCCAAAAGCAACTAAATCTGGCAACTTCATCTTGTAATTCAAACCTAGTATTAACAATTTCGGGGTGAAAAATCATAATAATGATGTGGGACTATATCTATATATATATGTATATAATAGATATCCCATGTTATAAATTTGTATATGTGTGTTTTGTTCTTTGGGTTTTTGTCACCTCTTCCAAGATCAATCAAGAGGAAAACAGTAAAGGAACTGGGCACCTTTTTAAAAATGCCAACAGTATGTTTCCTTTATATGGTATTACAATAAATGCTCTATAAAACTATTAGATGAAGGCTTAGATCAGCTTGGACTACTATAGTTAATTTTTGAAAAATGTTTCTCAAAGTTTAAAAAGGCAAAGTAAATTTTTGTCTGCCTGCTAAATTATTGGACGTTTTGTGTGAAAATGTTATTCAAGTTTCCTAAAATAACCTTTGAATTTACATTAAATCTCACACACATGAAAAGTACAGATATTAGAATATTCACTAAGTAAAATGAAAGCATTACCTGGTTTCTTTATTTTTTCCATAATAGTTTATTGTCAAATTGTTTTCCATACAACATCCAGTTCTCTTCCCCACAAGTGCCCTCCTCCATCACCACCACCTCTTTTCCCCCCTCCCCCTTCCCCTTCAACACTCAGTTCATTTTCAGCATTCAATAGTCTCTCAAGTTTTGCGTCCCTCTCTCTCTCCAACTCTCTCTCCCTCCTCCGCTCCCCCTGGTTCTCCATTAAGTTTCTCCTGTTTTCCTGTTAGACCTATGAGCACAAACATATGGTTTCTTTCCTTCTCTACCTGACTTATTTCGCTTAGCATGACTCCCTCAAGGTCCATCCACTTTCCTACAAATGGCCATATGTCATTCTTCCTCATTGTCATGTAGTACTCTATCAAGTATATATACCACATCTTCTTGGTCCACTCATCAGGTGATGGACACTTAGCCTCTTTCCATGTTTTGGCTATTGTTGACATTGCTGCTATGAACATTGGGGTACATGTGCTCCTATGCATCAGCATTTCTGTCTCTCTTGGGTAAATCCCAATGCTATTGCTGGGTCATAAGGGAGTTCTATCGATAGTTTTTTGAGGAACCTCCACACTGTTCTCCAGAGCGGCTGCACCAGTTTACATTCCCACCAGCAATGTGGGAGGGTGCCCATCTCTCCACACCCTCGCCAGCATCTATAGTCTCTTTATTTGTTCATTTTAGCCACTCTGACTGGCGTGAGGTGGTATCTCAGTGTGGTTTTGATTTCAGTTTCCCTGATGATGAGTGATGTTGAGCATCGTTTCATGTGCCTGTCGGCCATCTGGATGTCCTCTTTGGAGAAGTGTCTGTTCATGTCTTCTGCCCATTTCTTCACTGGATTATTTGTTTTGTGAGTGTGAAGTTTAGTGACTTCCTCATATATTTTCGATATTAGCCCTTTATCTGATATGTCATTTGCAACTACCTTTTCCCATTCTGTCGGTTGCCTATTAGTTTTCTTGATTGTTTCCTTTGCCTTGCAGAAGCTTTTTATCTTGATGAAGTCCCAAGATTTCAGGTTTGCTTTCATTTCCCTTGCCTTTGAGGATGTGTCGAGTAGGAGATTGCTGCGGTGGAGGTCCAGGAAGCTTTTTCCTACTTTCTCCTTGAGGGTTTTGATGGTTTCCTGTCTCACATTCAGGTCTTTCAGCCATTTTGAGTTGATTTTTCTGTATGGTGTAAGAAAGTCGTCTAGTTTCATTCTTCTGCATGTGGCTGTCCAGTTCTCCCAGCACCACCTGCTAAAGAGGCAGTCTTTTTTCCATTGGATACTCTTTCCCGCTTTGTCAAAAATTAATTGACCGTTCATTCGTGGGCCCAGTTCTGGGTTTTCTATTTTATTCCATTGGTCTATGTGTCTGTTTTTGTGCCAATACCATACTGTCTTGATGATGACAGCTTTGTAGTAGAGGCTCAAGTCTGGGATTGTGATGCCTCCCGTTTTGGTTTTCTTCTTCAATATAACTTTGGCTAATTGGGGTCTTTTGTGATTCCATACGAATTTGAGGATAGTTTCTTCTAGCTTTGAGAAGAATATTGGTGCAACTTTGAAGGGGGATTGAATTGAATGTGTAGATTTCTTTGGGTAGTAATGACATTTTCACAATGTTCATTCCTCCGATCCATGAACAGGGAATGTTTTTCCATTTCTTGGTGTCTTCTTCAATCTCTTTCATAAGTTTTCTATACTTTTCATCATATTGGTCTTTTACATCCTTGGTTAGGTTCACTCCTAGGTATTTGATTGTTTTTTATGCAATCGTGAATGGGATCAGTTTCTTGATTTCTATTTCGGCTGCTTGATTTTTCGTGTATAGGAATGCAACTGATTTCTGTACATTGATTTTGTATCCTGCAACTTTACTGAATTTATTGATCAGTTGTAGGAGGCTTCTGGTGGAGTCAGATGGGTTTTCCATGTAGAGTATTATGTCATCTGCAAAAAGTGAAACTTTGACTTCTTCTTTGCCAATGTTGATGTCTTTTATTTCTTTTTGTTGTCTGATTGCTGATGCTAGGACTTCCAGCACTATGTTAAACAACAGTGGTGAGAGTGGGCACCCCTGTCGTGTTCCTGATCTCAGAGGGAAAGCTCTCAGTTTTTCCCATTGAGGATGATATTAGATGTGGGGTTTTCATAAACTGCTCTTATAATGTTTAGGTAAACTATTCCGACTTTCTCGAGGGTTTTTATTAAGAAAGGGTGCTGTATGTTGTCAAATGCTTTTTCTGCATCTATCGACAGGATCATATGGTTTTTATCCTTTCTTTTGTTAATGTGATGGATCACATTGATGGATTTGCGGATATTGAACCAGTCCTGTAACCCAGGAATGAATCCCACTGGATCATGATGGATAATTCTTTTTATATGCTGTTGAATTCGATTGGCTAGTATCTTGTTGAGTATTTTTGCATCTGTATTCACTAAGGATATTGGTCTGTAGTTCTCTTTTTTGGCTGGGTCCCTGTCTGGTTTGGGTATCAAGGTGATGCTGGCTTCGTAGAATACGTTTGGAAGCTTTCCTTCTATTTCTATTTTTTGGAATAGTTTGAGAAGAATGGGTATTAGCTCTGCTTTAAATGTCTGGTAGAATTCCTCTGGGAAGCCATCTGGCCCTGGGCTCTTATTCGTTGGGAGATTTTTGATACCAGATTCGATTTCTTCACTGGTATCAGTCTATTCATGCTTTCTATGTCTTCCCGTTTGAATTTTGGCAGTGCATGTGCATTTAGGAATTTGTCCATTTCTTCTGTGTTGTCTAGTTTGTTGGCATATAGTTTTTCATAGTAATCTCTAATGATTGCTTGTATTTCTAAGGAATTGGTTGTAATAGATCCTTTTTTGTTCATGATTTTGTCTATCTGGGTGCTCTCTCTTTTCTTTCTGAGGAGCCTGGCTAGAGGTTTATTGATTTTGTTTATTTTTTCAAAGAACCAACTCTTGGTTTCATTAATCTGCTCCACTGTTCTTTTGGATTCTATATTGTTTATTTCTGCCCTGATCTTTATGACTTCTTTTCTTCTGCTGGGTTTGGGGTGCTCTTGCTGCTTCCTTTCTAGTTCCAATAGGTGCTCTGTTAGATTTTGAATTTGCACTCTTTCTAGTTTGTTGAGATTCGCCTGTGTTGCAATATACTTTCCTCTTAGGACTGCCTTTGCTGCATCCCAGAGATTTTGGATTGTTGTATTTTTGTTTTTGTTGGTTTCCAATATTTTTTAATTTCTTTTCTAATTGCCTGGTTAACACAATCATTCTTTAGTAGGGTGGTTTTTAACCTCCACATTTTTGGAGGTTTTCCAGACTTTTTCCTGTGGTTAACTTCAAGTTTCATAGCATTGTGATCTGAAAGTGTGCATGGTATGATCTCTATTCATTTATACTTATAGAGGGCTGTTTTATGCCCAAGTATGTGATCAATCTTGGAGAATGTGCCATGTGCACTCGAGAAGAAGGTGAATTTTCTATCTTCAAGATGCAGAGTTCTTAATATATCTATCAGTTCCATCTGTTCCAATGTGTCGTTCAGGTCCATTGTTTCCTTAGTGATTTTCTGTCTGGTTGATCTATCCATTGCTGTCAGTGGAGTATTAAAGTCCCCTGCAATTAGCACATTTTTGTCAATAAGATTGTTTCTTTCTGTGATTAATTGTTTTATGTATTTGGGTGCTCCCAAATTTGGCACATAAATATTTATAATTGTTAGCTCTTCCTGATGGAGAGATCCTCTAATTATTATATAATGACCTTCTTCATCTCTTGTTACTGCCTTTACATTAAAGTCCAGTTTGTCTGATCTTAGTATGGCTACTCCGTTTTTCTTTTGGCTTCCAGTCGCCTGATAGATATTTCTCCATCCCTTTCAACCTGAAGGTGTCTTCTGGTCCAAAATGCGTCTCCTGTAGACAGCAAATAGATGGGTTTTGTTTGTTTATCCATTCTACTTCCCTGTGGCGTTTGGTTGGAGCATTCAGTTCATTTACATTCAATGTTATTATCGAAAAATGTGTGTTTAGAGTCATTGTGTTCTCCCTAGAATTCCTGTTTATAGTGGTGTCTCTGGCACCTTGTATTCTTTGCAATCTTTCCCTCATGGAGTCCCTCTTAGGATTTCTTGTAGGGCTGGTTTGGTGGTCATGAATTCTCTCAATTTTATTTATTTGGGAAAGCCTTTATCTCTCCTTCTATTTTGAATGACAGGCTTGCTGGATAGAGGATTCTTGGCTGCATATTTTTCCTGTTCATCACATTGACGATTTCCTGCCATTCCTTCCTGGCCTGCCAAGTTTCATTAGATAGGTCTGTAACCACTCTGATAGCTTTCCCTTTGTATGTGAGGGCCCTTTTCTCCCTAGCTGCTTTCAGAATTCTCTCTTTATCTTTATATTTTGCCAGTTTCACTACGATATGTCGTGCTGAAGGCCAATTCAAATTATGTCTTAAGGGGGTTCTTTGTGCCTCTTGAATTTGAATGCCTATTTCTTTTCCCAGATTTGGGAAATTCTCAGTTACAATTTGGTCAAGTATCCCCTCAGGTCTTTCTCTTTGTCTTCCTCTTCAGGAATTCCTATGAGATGGATGTTGTTCCGTTTGATTGTATCACTCAGATCTCGAATTCTCTTTTCCTGCTCCTGGATTAATTTCTCTCTCTTTTTTCAGCTTCCTCTTTTCCTAGAACTTTATCTTATAATTCCCCTATTCTTCTCTCTGCCTCATCAATCCTCGAGGTGGCTGCCTCCAGTTTGTTATTCACCTCATCTATAGCCTTTTTTAATTCATCACACCTATTTTCAAGGTGCCTAGTAATAGTCTCAGTTGATTCTTTGATATTTTTCTCAATGCCAGCGATTAATTTTATGACAAGCTTTTTAAATTCTTGATCTGGTATGTTGTCTAAATCTTCCCTGAGCAGTTCTGTGGCTGTGACTTCCTCCTGGAAGTTCTTCAGGGGAGAGTTTCTTTGTTTTGTCATTTTTGCTAGTTTTCTGTCTCTTGTCCCCTTTAGAAAGCTCATTGTGAGCTGCACACCTATTAATATTTCTCTGTTAAAGGAGGCTTATTGACTGTCCAGGGCCCGTTATTTCAGGAAATATTTTCTTAATGGTGTCTCTTGGTTTCTCTTGTTGTGCCTTTGAGTATTTTATTTCCCTACTCAGCAATATTTGGGACTTGCCATCTTGCACACTTAGGCTTGTTTCTTGGTGTAGTGCTAAGAAGGAAAACAGACAGACAAACACAGAGGGAACAGAAGCGCACAGACACACAGACAAATCACACAAAGAAACACATTCAAAGGGGGAAAGAAAAGAAAGAAAATGGAAAGTAAAGAGATGAAAAGAAGAGAAGAAGAGAAAATAAAAAGAAAAGAAAAAAATAAATAAAAGGGGGTCGGAGACAACAAAAGACAGTGGACAGTCTAAAAGTGTATGACTAGTTGAGGGGAGAGGTAAGGATGAGATACAGGAGAATATATCTGGATTACTAGAAGATGAAAAAGTAAGGGAGAAAGGAGAAAGGAAAATAAGGAGTAAAAATTCAAAAGAAAGAAAAAAGGTAATAATAACAAAGAACTAAGTACGAAAAAAGTGAATAAAAAATTTTATGACATCCCATACGATTTTTTACCCCATAAAGATAACAGTGGGATTTTGGGGTGGAGCTTTCCGTATGTAACACTGGCATGAAGACTTTGCCCCTTAGATGGAGACTGCTGTAGAGCCCCTGTTCTCTAGCCAGGGTGATACCACTATACCTGAAATGCTGAGCAATCAGGTCCAGGTGCGCTCTTCCAGCCAAGCTGCATTTATGGGCAATTACGTACAAAAGGTATATTAGAGTAACTGTTTGCGGGATTCTTACATATGCAAACAGGAAGTATGGGGAGGATACATTTAGCTGTTTTTCTCAGATAAACACACAAAGCTGAACAGTTCCTTCATGATTGTTTACAAACTTTAGACAGCAAAATGTCTCTGTCTATTGTTTAGGATATTCTTAGCATGTCTTATAGTAAAAATAATGTTGGTAAAGATTTCACTTCTACAAATGACTCATTCTTACACTTGTACCATGCTGCCCAAATACCAAATCATTTATGCTTTTATTCCTTCTTAATAAAACGTGCCAAAGTGATATATGTATTTCCCCAGTAAATCTACTTCAGTGTTATTTACACAGCTTATTGTATTAATGAAACATGAGAAAAAAATATGTAGATGATTTAATGATTTTTCATGAGCTTTAAGCTTGTTGATTGTTACCTATAAGAAAGTAAAGTTATTAAAACTTACTTGGAATCAATTTAGTGTTGGGTTTTGTACCCCAAAAAATTTGGGCATAAAGTAGAGAGTGATTCTCAGACTTCATAGTATATAAAAACAGCCTGAAAAGCCTGATAAACTGCAGACTACCAACTGCTAGCACTAAGAAGTTCTGGTTCAGGAGACCCAGAATATGGCTCTACAATTTTCACATTGAAAGACATCCCATGTAATTGAATACAGGTTTCCCAGTGTAGAGGCTAGTTTGGTATATGTGGTTTATTTGATCAGTTTTGCCTTCCAGTGAAGAACTTTCTAGCCCCCAGAATTGATTCTCTGGCC
>PISW01017257.1:0-10816 GCA_004023785.1 Mungos mungo
ACACACACACACACACACACACACACACACACACACACACACAGAGGAGGTACCCCTGAAGCACCAAGTTCTGGTGACAAGGGGACACTACAGGGCACCCAGGACCTCTTCTTCAGAAGGCCACCACTTTCAAGAGCAGGAGGCAGAGCGGACAATGTTCCTCACACACTGACAAAAGGAGTCAACAGAAGAAGGTGTTGCAAACGAGAAAATAAAAAGACACAAATCACAGCAAGAGACCTAAGTGAAAAGGATAGAAGATGCCTGCCAGAGAATTTAAGGTTTTAACAGGTTAATTTTTTGAGAGAGATGGAGTAAGAACAGGGGAAGGGCAGAGAGACACAGAAGCTGAAGCAGGCTCTAGGCTCTGAGCTGTCAGTACAGAGCTCAACGCAGGGATGAAACTCAAGGAGTCATAAGATCATGACCTAAGGTGATGCTGGACGCTTAACCAACTGAGCCACCCAGGCACCCCTGCCTGCTAGAGAATTTAAAGTAATGATCATAAAGATGCTCACTGGACTTTATGAAAAATGCAGGACCTCAGTGAGACCCTTAAAGAGATAAAGAGCCAATCAGAGATGAAGAACAGAATGATATTGAAAACACAGCAGATAGACTAGACTAGATGAAGCAGAGGACCAAATCAGATCTGGGGACAGAATAATCAAACGTAATCAAGCTGAAGTGAGAAAAAAAGTTATACAGAAGGATTATACACTCAGGGAACTCAGCACCAGCACATAGAATATTTGCACTTTAGGGATCCCAGGATAAAAGGGAGCAGAAAACATAATTGAAGAAATAGCTAAAAAATTTCCTAGATCTGGGAAAGGAAGCAGATCAAATTAAGGAGGCAGAGAACCCCCAGGAGATCACCCAAGTAGGTGCACACCAAGACACCTAGTAATTAAGATGGCAAAAGGCAGCGAGAAGGTTAAAGGCAGCAAAAGTAAGCTATTATGAAGGAAACCCCATGAGCTATAAACAGACTTGCCAGCAGAAACTTTGCAGGCCTTCTGAAAGGGTGGCAGGATATATTCAAAGTGCTAAAAGGGAAATCTATAGCCAAGAATGCTCTACCCAACAAGGCTATCATTTGGAATAGAAGGAAAGAGTCCTCCAGACAAATTAAAGGAATTCTTGGTCACTAAACCAGCCCTATAAGAAATGTTGAAGGAGACTCAAAGTGGAAAGGAAAGATCACAAGCAAGACTAAGGACAGTAGTGCAAAAGCAGTAAAAACTTTCTGTAAAAATAAGTCAAGGGACTCACAAAATAAGACTGTAGAGCAGGACACTGTGTACCTAAAACATGGGGAGAGGAGTAATGAATGCACTCAAACTTAAGCAGCCATCCACTTCATACAGATGGCCACATGCAGAAGAGATTACACACAAACATAATGGCAACCAGGAATCAAACCCAGTGATAAGTATGCAAAAATGAAGAGGAAAACAAGTTGATCACTAGAGAAAGAGAAAAGAGAACACGACACAGAAAAACTAAAAAACACCCATAGTGGCAATAAATAGCTCTACCAATAATTACTTTGAAAGTGGTAAATAGGTGACAGCAGCCATGGAGGTTCACAGTAAGGGTGCTAAGAAAGAGAATGTAAGACAGGAAGATAATTAAGTATTTTTATTGGGGCTGAACACCCTCTTATCACCCTGCCATATGAGAGGCTACCTCATAGAAACAAGCCAAAGTACACATGGTGGAGAGTCCCAAATATCACTATGAATAGGGAAATAAAATAACCCAAGGCACAACAAAAGAGACCAAGGGACACCATTAAAAAAACACTTCCTGAATGGACAAGCCATGGAAAGCCAATGAGCCTCTTTTAATATAGCAGAACTCGCAGGTGCAGAGCACATAACAAGCTTTTACACTGACAAGAGACAGAAAGCTAGCCAAAATGATGAAACGGAAGAACTCTCCTCTAAAGAAATTCCAGGAAGAAGTGACAGCTAAAGAATTGTTCAAAACAGATATAAGCAACTTAACCAAAAATTTAGAATAGTCAAAATATTAATCACTGGACTTGTAAAAGGCATGGAAGACACCAGAGAAGCTATTGCTACCAAAATTATGGACCTTAAAAATAGTGGTGATGTATTTAAAAATGTTATAAGTGAGGTGCATAATAAAATGGAGGTGGTCACTGCATGGATTGAAGAGGCAGAGAGGAAAATACATGAATTAGTCACAATTATATAAAAACAGGAAGCCAAGAAAAAGATAAATGGATCCAGGAGCACAAAAGGAGAATTCGAGAACAGAGTGATGCAATCAAATGGAACAATATCCATAACAGGAATAAGAAGAGAAAAGGGGGCTGAGGGGTACTTAAATTGGAGCTGAGAACTTCCTCAATCTGGGGAAGGAAACAGACATTGAAATCCAAAAGGCAGAGAGAACTCCTCTCAGACAACTTGAATCGTTCTTCTGTATGACATATCATAGTGAAACTGGCAAGATATAGGAATAAAGAGAATTCTGAAAGCAGCTAGGGATAAATGGGCCCTAACGAAGGGAAAACTCTCAGTAGCTGCAGACCTATCTAGTGTTAACTTGGCAGGCCAGAAAGGAATGGCAGGAAATCTTCAATGCGATGAATAGAAAAAATATACGCCAAAAATTCTCTACCCAGCAAGCCTATCGTTCAGAATATAAAGAGGGATAAAGATTTTCCCCAAATACACAAGGTACCAGAAACACCAATACAAGCATGAATCCTACAGAGAGCACGATGCCTCTAAACCCATGATTTCTATAATAACACTAAATGTTAATGGATGAAATGTTCCAATAAAAAGACATAGGAAATCAAGATGGATAAAAAACAAAATCCATCTATTTGCAGTCTATAAGAGACTCATTTTAGACCTGGGGAAACCTTCAGATTGAAAATAAGGGGATGGAGAAATACCTATGTTACTGGAAGTCAAAAGAAACCTAGAGTAGCCATACTTATATCGGACAAACTGGACTCTAAAGGCAGTGACAAGAGATGAAGGGCATTATATAATAATTATAGGGTCTCTCCATCAGGAAGAGTGAACAATTATAAATGTCTAAGCACTGAATTCAGGAGCATTCAAGTACATAGAACAATCACAGACAGAAACAATCTTATTTGTAAGAATGTGCTAATTACAGGGGACTTCAATACTCCACTTGCAGCAATGGATAGATCAACCAGACAGAAAATCACTAAAGAAACAATGGACCTGAATGACACATTGGACCAGATGGATTTGACAGATACATTCAGACTCTACATCCTGAGGTTTGGAATTCACTTTCTTCTCAAGTGTGCATGGCACATTCTCCAAGATAGACCACATACTGGGTCATAAAGCAGCCCTCAATGAGTATAAAAGAACTAAGATCATACCATACACACTTTCAGATCACAAGGCTATGAACGTTGAAATCTATCACAGGAAAAAGCTGGAAAGCCTTCAAAAACATGGAGGTTAAAGAACACCCTACTAAAGATTGAAATTGGCCAATCAGGCAATTAGAGAAAAAAAATTAAAGAATATATGGAAATAAACAAAAATTAAAATACAACAATCCACAATCTTTGAGATGAAGCAAGGACAGTCCTAAAAGGAAGGTAGATTGCACTCCAGGCCTATGTCCAGAAACTAGAAAAAGCACAAAAACAAAATCTACAGTGCACCTAAAGGAACTAGAAGGGAAGCAGCAAGAGCACCCCAAACCCAGGAGAAGAGGAGAAATAATAAACATCAGGGCAGAAATAAACAATATATAATCCAAAAAGGCAGTTGAACAGATCAATGAAACCAAGAGTTGGTTTTTTGAAAAAATTAACAAAATTGATACACCTCTAGCCAGGCTTCTCAGAAAAGAGCATCCAAATAGACAAAATCATGAATGAAAATGGATCTCTCCAAAGAGGATATCCAGATGGCCAACAGACACATGAAATGATGCTCAGCATCACTCATCATCAGGGAAATACAAATCAAAACCACACTGAGATACCACCCCGGCCCAGAGTGGCTAAGATGAACAAATCAAGAGACTATAGATGCTGGCGAGGGTGTGGAGAGACGGGCACCCTCCTACACTGTTGGTGGGAATGTAAAGTGGTGCAGCCACTCTGAAAAACAGTATGGAGGCTCCTCAAAAAATTAACAGAACTCCGCTGCTGGGGATTTACCCAAGGGACACAAGAGCGCTGATGCATAGGGGCACACATACCCCAATGTTCATAGCAGCACTTTCTACAATAGGCAAACCATGGAAAGAGCCTAAATGTCCATAAACTGATGAATGGATCAAGAAGATGTGGTTTATCTATACAATGGAGTACTACATAGCAATGAGAAAGAATGAAATATGGCCATTTGTGACAACATAACACCCTTGAGTTCCATCCACGTTAAGTGAAATAAGTCAGGCAGAGGAGGACAGATACCATATGCTTTCACTCAATAAGTGTAATAGGAAAAACTTAACAGAAGACCATGGGGAGGGAGAAGGAGGCAAATCATGAGGGACTCGAATACTGAAAACAATCTGAGGGCTGAAGGGGGAGGGGGAAAGGAGAAGGGGGGTGATGGGTATGGAGGAGGGCACCTGTTGGGAAAAGCACTAGATGTTATATGGAAACCACATTGACAATAAACTATAAAAAATGTAAATAGATTTAAAAAAATAACCCGCACAGCAGCCTTATGATGATGATCCTCATCTTCCCCCTGTGCTAGGTTTCAGCCTAGCAAAGATTCAATAACTCACATCATGCAGCCTGCATGATGGGCAGCTCGGATTCCAGCTCAGGCAGGGTGAGTCCAGAGCACTGGGGTTGAAATATCAGCATAAAGCAGGCCTGGGAGACTCCAGAGCAATGAGAAAACTGCTTGTCCCTCTGAGGCAGAGAGGATGGATTTCAGAGGTCGTAGGGCACATGCTCAAAGTCAGGACTGGTCTATGTGGGTAACAGGGAGTTTGTCCTAATCCTTGACTAGAGCGAAGCCTCGTGAAAGCAAGCATACCTTCCTTCTGCGACCTTGCTCAGCTCGTCCCCTAGTGAACCACACCAAAGTGAGAGGGAACAGAGGGAAAAAGATCAGTTAGAAAACATTTCCATCGTTGAAGAACTAGGAGTAAATAATGGCTGAGAGGTTAGAAGCTGAAGAACAGCTTTCTGTGGCCACTTGGGTGTGGGGCTCCCCAGAATGCTGCCAGATTTTTAGTCTGGGAGCCTAGAACACTGGTGGCCACACAGGAACGTCCAACCTGGAGTTCTGTGAAGAAAGGGAAGCTCCATCCCTGTCAGGTGACTAGAGAGAACCAGGATCACGAGGCCTGAAATGAAGACACGAGTTCAAGAGAAGGGTCTCCTGCCCCCAGGTTTGTCATCCAGCTCCACATCTTGCATGATGCCCGTGCGGAGGACCCAACCGTTCTGGACCAGGATGCGCCTGCGGCTCCTCTAGATCACAGTGTCTCCCCTCCCCTCATTCCTGCATGAGTCACACAGTGGCTTCAAGACTGGGGACCCTGGTCCACGCCCCTAGGTGGGTATTATTGCATCACACAGCGCCCCCTAGTCCTCCCAGTGAGTGGGTCTGAGAGTCTCTAGCTCACCAGGGGCAGAGGACAGGTGGAGAAGGGGCAGAGCATTTACCCACAACTTATGTCCCAGATACCACGTTTGCCATGTTCCGTGTGCCTCCAGACAAGACCACAGCACTGCCAGGCTGCCCTTCCTAGGGTTGTGCCTCCCCCGGGGCACGAGTGCCCCCATGCTCCCCCACTTGCTACTCCTGCCACAGGGTGGGAAGAGCTTCCTACACAGCAAGCCTGGGGTGCTCCATATCCTCCCCGATTCCCCCAAGCCTTCTGATGTCACTGTAACAGTTTTGGGACAATCTACACTCTCTGCATGAATCACCATTTCCTTCTGAGACCCTGACCAGGACAGGTGGGTCTTGTTCTGTTTTCTTCAATCTTCACAGGAATATTCACTACTTTAGGACATTGATCTTTGATCTGAGCCTGGAGGCCAGTGTCTTATGATTGGCGGCTCTTTCTCAAATTGCATTTCCCTCTAGGGTCTCAGAAGGGGCTGGCCCAATGGGGTAAGAACACCATTCCCCGAACAGAGGTTTCTGCTGTTGGCAAGACCATAGATCACAATCACATAGGTACCCACAGACCCGAACACATCCTTAAAAAATGTCATTTTTGGATGAGTGAAAACGCGCCACGCTGACAATGGGATTATTGGAATGGTAATAAATTCCGTAAGCCTCGCTGTTAGACACCTCTGTGCACCTGGACTGTCCCCATGGGGGAAAAAAAAACCCTTCTGGATAATCTGTTAAAGGAGCCCCCTGCTGTTACTTTTGGGAATCTGTGTGGTCTGCTGCTCTGGAAGCTGCTGGAAGAGATGGTTGGGAAGAAGCCGAGCGCGCGCGCGCGCACACACACACACACACGCACACACACAGCTTTCGGGGACACGTCTCCACTTGTGCCATCAACTAGGTCTCTCAGAGCAAAAGCACGTCCAAGGAGCAGCAGGAGAGCCCAAGATGAGCCAGCAGCCTGTGTCCACGTGGGCTGCCATTGCTCGGGACACCGTCATTCAGGAGCCACATTCCGCCCCTTTGCTGGTTTCCACAAGTCTTTGACAGACTTCATTGCAAATTTGGTCCATTTTACACCCAGATCACATCACTGTGTACAAATGCATCACCATCTCTTTTTCCTCACCTGCCACCCTGATTCCCTGGCTCCTTTCACTTCATACCAAGGGTAGCAGAGCTCGGTGACCACTGGAGTGGTCACCGGGTGTATTTCCAGCTCCCCTGCCCTCTGCGGCGGAGCATGCAGTGGCCACACGACTTCAGCCTGGGCATCACGACGGGAAGGGAAGTCTGCTGCGGCTGTGGAGGGAGGACCATCCATTTAAGATCGTCTGGAGCAATCTTTCCCTCTTCTCTATGGGCTGCACAGGACAGGGAAAGGATGGACACATGCTAGAAATATCCCATAACTAAGATACAAGATGATGTAGGGTAGACATAGGGGAATCCTAAGTTGACTAAAAATTTTTCTGCCATTTTGGACAATATCAGCTTAAAGTCAACATGGAATTGTTTGAAAATAAAGGTTACATTGTTTTATCACAGGTGACTCTATGTGAATTTTGTAACCACTATAGAGGAATCCCCAGGGCAGTTGGTAAGATACCATTTCCCCCTCTTGTTACAGATACTCCCACCAGTGCCGGCTCACCACAGCAGAGAGGACACGACAGGCGACTCCAGTGTTTGTCACCAGAGCAGGAAGAACCACAGCTTCCTCACGCTCAGATTAAGACCATGTCCATGGTACATCTGCTTCAGCACCAACTCACTCCGGGGACGTCTAGAGGCTGCTGAGGTGTGCGGATGCTCCTCCCAGAGAGGGGCAGCAGATACTGTGGACACTGTGGTCCTCGCACTGTTCCCACGGTCTCCCTCAATCCTCGTAAACCTGCAAGGGAGACACCCTCTGGTCAACATCTTAAGGATTGGCTGTTTAAGAGTCCATCTATGGGGAAGTGTCCAGGCCGTGACCCGTAGAAGTGTTGGTAACCCTGAGAGTAAAAACGCGGCGGCAAGAAGGCGGGAGGCGGTCCAGGTGTGGCTGGGAAGGAGGAAGCAGTGATGACACCTGCACCGTCTGGAACTCAAGTCCCCGCCTGCAGGGACAAACAGAATTCCAGTTCCAGAGTGCAGGGGGAGCAGCCGGGAGACCGTCTCCATCAACCTTTTGGAACTGGAAGAGGAGGAAGCCCAGGGATGGGAAAAATTCTCTTTCACACCTGAGGAAATGTCATCTACAGTGATGAGGGACAGAAATAAGCTTACAATGCAGTTATAACATCCTGGAGGGAAACGCCAGCACAGTCTTCAAAGCCTATGAGAGGACACTTCAAAATCACGGTTAAAGAGAAATAGTTGAATAACAAGTTCTGAATTTCATCACGGACTTCTCTGAACCTCTTAATCAGCTATCATACACAAGTATAACAACAGGACGCATATTGATTTGCTGAGGTCCACACAACTTAAAAGGAATGTGTCTTCGGAAGCAAAGCACTTTCACATTCCTAAACAGTGAAACATTAGGAAATATTGATATACAGCCCAAAATCCAATAACTATCCTCAGGGAAAATCACCACCACTGTGCTTTTCATTGTTACCACAAAATGTGGCTTCCTTGTAAGAATTCTAAATGCCTACCTACCCAGGAGCACCTCAGTATACAAGGCGAATATTATCACACTTGAAGGGAAAAATGGATAGTAACGCAATTGTCGGAAAGAGAACACTCCACTTACACCAATGGATAGATTAGGCAGAAAATCAATAAGGAAACAGGGTCTTTGAACATGTTAGATCAAATGGACTTAACGGGCATATACAGATATCCAAGACCAGAAGACACCTTATCAAGTGCATACAGAACATTCCCCAGGATACAGCACATTGGCCACAGAACCAGTTTCCATAACTTTAACACTGAAATCCTGTCAAGCATCTTTATCCACTAGGTAATGAAACTAGAAATTATAAGAAAACTAGAAAACAACCATAAATACATGGAGGCTAAGCATGCTACTCAAGAAATGGGTCAGAATTATCAAAAAGGAAATACATGAAAATAAAATGCAAAAAATGCAAAATTGAACACACAATGGACCAAAATCTGACACAATGAAACTATTCTAAGAGGGACATAGTGAGACAGGCCTATCTCAAGAAACAAATCTCTAAAACTCTAATGTTACACCTAAAGGAACTAGAAAAAAATGAACAAAGCGGGTAGATAGAAACTAAAAATAGGAAAGATGAAACCAAGAGCTGATTTTTGAAGATAAAATTCATAAACCTTTAGCCAGACTCTTTAAAAGAGGACTCAAGTAAAATCAGAAAAGCACACCACAAAATAGAGGATTATAAATGATGAGGACCATTTATACAACAAATTGGACAACCTAGAAGAAATGGAGGCATTCCAGCAACAGATCTTCCAAAACTGAATCAGGAAAGAGAAGTAAATCTGAATAGACCAATAGCAAGTAACAAAGTGGGATCAGTATTTTTAAAACTCTCAAACCAAAGTCCAGGAGCAGATGGATTCACGAATGAATTCTGCCCAACATTTAAAGAACAGTTATTACATATTCCCAGAAATTGGAGACCAAAGAAGTCTTCCAAATACATTCTAGGAGGTCAGCATTTCTCTGATAGCAGAGCCAAACATACTACATAACAAACCCACAGGTCATGATTTCTGATGAACGGAATTCCAAAAACCCTCAAGAAAGTGTGAGCAAACTGCATTCAGCAATATATTAAAAGAATCATTCATCAGGACCAAGTGAGTTTTGTTCCAGAGATGCCAGGAGACTTGAGTATTTGCAAATCAACAGAGCATCCATTGACCAAAAAAAAAAAAAAAAAAAAAAAAAAAAAAAAAAAAAAAAAAAAAAAAAAAAAAAAAAAAAAAAAAAAAAAAAAAAAAAAAAAAAAAAAAAGATAAAAATCATAATATATGCAGACAAAGCACTTGACAAAACAACATCCATTCTGGATTTAAAAACAACAACAACCTCAAAGTGGGTTTAGGAGGAACACACCTGAAAATAAAGGCCATATGTAGCAAACCCACGGCTATCATCATACTCAATGGTGAGATTTTCCTCTGGGATTAGGAAAGGACAAAGATGTCCATTTTACCACTTTTATCCAACATAGTACTGGAAGTCCTAGCCACAGCAATCAGACAAGAAATAAAAGACATCCATATGGGTAAAAAAAAAAAAAACCCAGAAACAAAAACTGCTATGTAAAAAAATTCTAAAAATCCCACAAAAATTATTAAAATGAATTCAGACTAATTACAGGCTGCAATATATACAAAAATCAGTTGTTTCTACATACAAATCATGAAATCTATTTATAATTGACAAAAAGCAAATTGAACAAAACAAGAGACTATAGATACTAGTGAGGGTGTGGAGAGACGGGCCCCCTCCTACACTGTTGGTGGGAATGTAAACTGAGGCAGCCCCTCTGGAAAACAGTGTGGAGGCTCCTCAAAAACCTATCGATAGAACTCCCCTAGGACCCAGCAATAGCACTGCTAGGGATTTATCCAAGGGATACAGAAGTGCTGATGCATAGGAGCACATGTACCCCAATGTTCATAGCAGCAATGTCAACAATAGCCAAACCATGGAAAGAGCCTAAATGTCCATCACCTGATGAATGGATCAAGAAGATGTGGTATATATATGTGTGTGTATATACACACACACAATGGAGTATTACATATTACATAGAAATGAGAAAGAATGGAATATGGTCATTTGTAGCAAAGTAGATGGACCTTGAAGGTGTCATGCTAAGTGAAATAAGTCAGGCAGAGAAGGACAGATGCCATATGTTTGCACTCATAGGTCTAACAGGAAAAACCTAACAGAGGACCATAGGGAGGGGAAAGGGGAAAGAGGTGGGGAAAGAGAGGAGGGACACAAAACATGAGAGACTATTGAATACTGAAAATGAACCGAGGGTTGAAGGGAGGGGGGAAGAGGGGGTGGTGATAATGGAGGAGGAGACTTTTGGGGAAGAGCACTGGGTGTTATATGGAAACCAACTTGACAATAAACTATTAAAAAAATAAAGCATACCTAGGTGGAGAACCAAAACAAACATTTCTTCAAAGAGGACACACAGATAGCCAGACATGTGAAAAGGAGTTCAGTA
>PISW01017258.1:0-10844 GCA_004023785.1 Mungos mungo
GTAGCTCGTGAAGGAGCATAGCGGTCGGCAGGGGGATGGGAGCTAGGGCGGCTCATGTGCTTGGGGCTTCTGCCAGGTCGCCATCTTGGGCGACCATTTCGCCTCCCACAGTTCCCCCTTCTTTGTTTAAGCAAGGAAGGATGCCTGTCTTAGGTTGCCGCCTCACGGGGTGCTGTGTTACCCCTCTTTGGAAAAACTCTGCAGCATGGCGGGGCTCCTGTCTTAGGTTCATCAGCCCCCTAGGCAGTCTTACCCGTCTCTGGCTACTCTTTCAGCATGCTAAGCCAGACCGCTGGAGAAGACTGCTCATGCAGAGCCACCATGGCTTGTACTAAAACCCTTTGGGAGGCCGCTTGCTGCCCGTGTAGCCGACAAATAAGCCAAAGGGACACCAGGGAAGCCACTATCATTATCAACCCCATGGTCCCAAGGCCCGCCCATTCCTTCAGGCTAGAAAGGGTGTTTTCAATCCAGCTGGCTAATCCTGAAGCGACCTTCCATGAGACACTAGAGGCGTTGACCGTCAAAATCTGGGTCCGAAGCTCTTGAAGAGTGCTCTCAAACTGCAGAGACCAGTTTCCTCGTAGCTGTTGGCTCAATTCTTCTGAGAGGTTAGAGGCATGAGACAGATTTACATAAGGCACCTTGGTAACACAGAGTCCAGGTAGATTCACCTGGCAACCAGCTGAAGCCACCTGAGCCAAGATATCTACCTGCTCTTGAAGAAGGTCTACACGGCGGCCCACGAGCAGGATGCCTACTCCCAGCTGTGTTTGCAGCGCGGTGGCTGAGGCCGCGGACATGCTATTAACAGCTGCGGCTGTCTCTACAGAGGTGACCAGCGCAGCTACGGAAGCCGTGGCAGCAGTGACAGCAGTCACGATGGCAGTGACTGTTGCTACCACCGCGCCCACGGCTCTCTTGTGTCTGCTAAGTTCCGGCAGCAACGGGGACGGGCTCAGCCTCTAACTCCTTCACTGCTTGTGTAACAGCCTCCAAGTCCTCATCCGAATCGGACTCACTGTCGCTTTCACTTTCTCCTTGTTGCGCAGATCTTAATTCCCTAACCTCCTCTAAAGCCGCCGCCGCCGCGTGAAGAGCGCCCCTAAAGCTCTCCGACGGGCTCCGCAGACAGGCATGCACTATAGTCCATAGCCCGGTAACCCCCTGGGCATCTGCTCTTTCCAAATCCTTTCCTAACTTGTCCCAAGATCCCAAAGTCACATGACCCGTATCAAGGAACCAAGGGGCCACAGACTCTACGGCCTCGAGGAAGGTTGCTAACGTTTTTGCTTTCAGTTTTAAACCTCCAGCTCGTAGGAGCCGGCACAAAGCCTGTGTGACGCGTTCGCGAGACGCGCAGTTTCCCATTGTCCCTAGTCTGGGAGCTTAGCTGCAATTCGTCCCTCTCTGGGGGGCCTTCACTGCTAGCATTACTTACCTGCAAACTTTTAGGGAGTCCCCGTACGAGCCACCAGTTGTCGTGCCCCTCACCCGCCGGCGGGAAGGAAGGACGTGACACCGGGATTCCTTGCAGAGCTGTCTTTTATTCTTCCTTTTCTCTTCTTCCTTTCCTCCCCCACCGTGCAATATATACCCTTAAGGGGAGGCGTGACCTTATCCCATTGGTCCAAAAGCTTTATCACGGACTCCACCCATGCTGCGCAGCCTCTCTTGGGTTAGCTCGCGAAGGAGCATAGCGGTCCACAGGGGGATGGGAGCTAGGGCGGCTCATGTGCTTGGGGCTTCTGCCAGGTCGCCATCTTGGGCGACCATTTCGCCTCCCACACCCCCGGGTCTCACCCACCTGCCAACCAGACGCCCCGGGCCGCGGGGAGACCCCAGGCGGGGAGAGAGAGTTCTCATCGCAGAGATCTTCTCCCTGGGGGCAGCCCCGCACACGCAGGTCAGGGTGCACGTCCGAACCCGCAGCTGATGCTGCAGAGGGACAGGCTAGGGACACACTCGTCATTCCAGGTAGTTGCGTACAGACTAGAGATAGCGATGCCCAGTTACATTTCTGATTTCGGATGAACGACAGAACTTCCCCTCCATATGGGCCCCATGCGGTGTCCTGAACCCATGGGGTCTGTTGGGGGGATGGGCACGGGACGGGCTTCAGCGCTGGTGATGCTCCCTGAGCCCTGAACACAGGCCACCTGGGTGTGAGGGGGCGGTGACCTCAGATGATAGGAGCCACAGGGAGGGAAAAGCACGAAGATGGTCCCTGAGACCCTTGTCCTGCGGCTCCAGCGTCCCTGGAAGATTCTCCGTGTGTGGGAAGGAGCTGTGGGCCGCGGTCCAGGGGCGAGTGTGGCGGAGAAGCGGGCTCTCCGCGTGCAGAGGCCTGGCGTCTGCGCGGTTCTGTGCTGACGCGGAGCCGGCAGAGCGGGCGGGAGTCTCCGTGGGGTGGGGGGTGGGGGGGCCTGGGCAGCCGGTCCTGACACCCCTGGGGGGAGGCCTGTCGCTTCCTCAAATGCCCAGTAAGCTGTGGGCTCCTCGTTGCCTACAGCTGAGTGGCTCTGGCTCTTCTAGGGAGTTAGAGACTCCAACACGGATCTCGGACCGGCTGGTCTCCCTTCTCCCCAGTGGAGAGCAGCACCAGTGAAGGGAGGAGGGAACCGGGGCCTGAGATTTAACAAGGCTGGTGCGTGTCAAGTTCGAGGTCAGAATGGTCCATCACTGGAGGCCCTGGCTGTCTGAACTTGGAGGAGCAGCGGGCCCCCCCCATGTGAAGGACTCCACGCCTGACAGCCTTCACTCCCTGGAGAGACTCTCCTCCAGAATCCCCCTCTGGGTACTGAAATGCGTCTCCATGGGAACTGTTGACACCTTGATGGTGGATTGCCTGGGCTCTATTAAGTAGTGCTGAAAGGAATGTGGCAGGTGCAGAATTGCCTTCCAGAACCTTCCATCTGACTCTGCCAGCAGCTGGAGGCAGCTGAGGGAGTGACCCAGCAGGCCAGGGGAGCAGAGAGCCACCCGCTGGGCCCCGCCTGAAATGGGACCCCAGAACAGTGGGGAGGAGTCAGGAGCTACTGACATTTGAAGGCACAACCCTCTGGGTGGTCTGCCCTGCAGCGAGAGATCATGGAGTCGGATGGAGTGGCCTGGAGTGGCCTCCGCGGGGAGGGGCTCCCGGGCAAGGCTGTCCGCTCCTCCCGGGACCCGGACCCCCCCAGCTCAGCTGGCAGCCACAGCTCCGGGGTGCGGGCTCACGTGCGCAGGCCCTTCCCCACCAGGTTCTCTGCGGCCCTCCCGGCGGTCCTCTTTCGGTTCCGATTCGGCTTTAGTGAGTCTCCTGACAGTGTGCGGTGCCACATCAGAATTAATTTCTCCGCCTGACGCGGACGGTCTGATCTTTATTCTTCCGTACCCCAGGACGCCTGCGGGCATGTCCACGTCTGGATTCATCTGTGATTGAACACAGGGACCTCCCAGCGCGGGGGCGCCTCGGTGTCACATGTGCAACAGTGCAGGCCACATCCTGGCCGGGTAGGGCCAGCGTCAGAGCTGTGTTCTAAGGAGCTGTCACCGCGGACACCTGGAGCACGTGCGCTCCTCCTCGGGGACCTGTGCCCTAGGTCCGTCCTCAGAGGAACCGAGGCGGCGCATGCGTGGTGACCGCGCATCCGCTGTCGGGCGTCTGTCCTCCCTCCCCCTGTGCTTGGGGAAAAGCCTCCTACGTTCCATCTGGCAGCAGCTTTGGACTCGGTCTCTCCTCGACCCCAGGGTCGTACCACCAGATCCTCACGTTCTTCTGGAGAAGGAAGCAGCCGCCGTTTGGGGACAAAAGATTCCTCAGTCAGAGCCACCCTGGGCAGTGACGTCCACGCAGAGTCCCTCGCCGGGCTCTTGGGACAGATCAAGCCAAGTGTATAGACTCCTCAAGTCCAAGCACACTCCACGTGAGCCGGATGGCGGAAGGCTGTGGCTGTTCCTCTGTCCCGTGGTGTGGACAGGCAGGAGCTCCCGACTCATCCCCCCGGATCAGGGCCCCTGGTCACCTGCCCCAGGGGCCCCTTCTCACCAGGCAGGTGCTGTCTGCGGCCAGCGCTCCTGGGCACCCTCTCGGCCTCAGCTGCCTGGGAAGCCTCAGAAAACGTCCACAGAAAGATGATGAACGTGGGAACATTCTCGGAGCTGACCCCCTGCCTCACCAGATGCAGACTCGCAGGGGTCCCCGGCACCTCTCTGGACAGACCAGTGTAGACGGCCCCAGTGGATTCAGGCGTTGGTGGCCCAGTGGTGGAGACTGTGTCAATGGCTTAACGGAGGAGCACGCTCTGCCCCCTGCTCGGCCTCACTCGGCTCTCCCCCTCCTCTCCCTGCACCTGCCTCTCCCGGGCTCCTTGCTGGGAACCCCCAGGAGGGCCCCTGTCTACACCCACACAATCTGCACCTGGACAGGCGGGGTGGGGGTTGGGTGTGAGACGCTAGAGGGAGCACCCTGGAGTGGGGGGCCCTCTGAGGTGGTCGGGAGAGTCCGGGCACAACCAGGCCTGCTGCAGGGTCTGACGAGTCTCTGCCCTTAGAGCCCTGAGCCCACGCTCATCTCCGTCTCCGGGTGACAGCCCATGCCGTGCCCTCGGCACTCACCAGGGCTGAGTGACTTGGTCCAGTGTTCGTTCAAGTGCTGTGACGTCTGACCCCGCCTGCCCCGGCGGCAGGATGCCGGCTGTGGTCTGATCACCTGCCCGGTGCCCGGTCCTGCCCATCAGAACAACACGCGCACATCCCCAGCCCAGCTCAGCTGGGTGCACTCCGCACGCCGTGAGGACAGGGGGCCCTGGATGTGTCCTTGGTTACCCCACCCCGGGCGGGAGGCCGCTGTCCTCGACGAGGGATTCCTGCCAAGCACGTCAAGTGCTGCAAAACGCGTCTGAGAGCAGAACAGGAGTGATGAGAGCCGAAATCGGTACAGCTCTGTCCCCCTGTCCTGGCAGGCTTGCTCGGGCTCCCGATCCGGGCCCGTGGGACATGGAATCAGCCTCAGAGAAGTCCCTGCATGTCAGCTATGACATTTGTGAAGATCAGTCAGCGACGGGCGCTCATCCGCTGTGTGTGGGTGCGGCCCTAGGAGCCCACGGCGGCCTCAGCGCACAAAGCAGGTACCTGAGAAATGTCAGAGGCGGCCTCTCCTCACATTCACTTTTCATCCTGTCTTTTTATGTTTGTTTTATCCCGGAATTCTTCGTCTCAGAGAAGGATGACATGCACAGACCTGTCCCCACTCAGGTGTTCTCTATCACTGTCAGCGCCAGAGGACATTTCTTCTCTGTTGTCCTCTGATCCAGCGCGTGGCGGGTCCTGAAAGTCTCCACACGTTTCGGCCCCCATGTGCTCTGTGTCCTTCTGTCTGCACCTCCCTTTGCTCTCCTCCGAGATGACCTTGTGCTCCTGTCCCCGGAGGGACCGTGGCTTCGTGGAGAACTGTGTGGAGCCTGGTGTCAGCCACCCAGCAGGGAGCCCCGCACCCAGCAGTGTGGCCTGGGTGACGTCACTCCATCTCTCTTAGCTCCCACATCCTTGTCTGTGAGCTTGGAGTTAAGTTGGGGCGTGTCACACAGAGGACAAGGGACCAGGCGTGTATATATGTGGTCAGCACTGAGCCTGAAACGTTAGCTGTCCCTGTGGTCCCCTGTTTATAACTGTCTGACTTTTCTGCTTTGGGGATTTTCCCAGGAGACCCTGCTCCTCTGCAGGATTCCTGTCGTGGCTCCTGGCCATGTGTGAACATCTAAGGTGACTGACATTTAGAACCAAAACCCGGGAGACGGACGGGGCGGTCCCTGCTGAGCAATCACGGTCCCCGTGTCTCAGTCACCTGCTGTGTGCCAGACGCTGTGTTCGGTCCACTTGTGACTTCAGTCCTCACGACATCCCGCCGAGACAGGGCCGTGATCGTGTCTGTGCTGCAGGAGGAGGAAACGAGGTCGGAAGGTTGAAATCACGTGTCCGGGTCCTGTGCGGCAGGGGGGGTGGGGGTGTAAGGATGCAGGTCTGATCCAGCCCTCACCACCGGGCCGTCCCAGCCTTCTCAGAGCTGGTCGCGGTGCACCGCAGGGCGGAAATGCGCCCAGCGGCCGTGGCGGGGGGGGGGCGTTCCCCCGCCGCCACAGGTCCGGTCCAGCCTTCCCCTGTACTTAAAGGGGAAGGCGCCGGCTTCTCCTGAAAGGGCAAACGCATTAAAGAGGGACAACTCCTGCGGAGCCCAATCAGGGGAGGACGGTTGAAACCGTTGGCCTCTCTAGAGGTGGGCCTAGTCACGCCCCATGTGGGGCGTCCTGGGCCCACTCTGATTGGTCAGTGCTCCGGATGGTGTGACTGGCTCCCACGACTGCCAGTATTGATGGGGGGTAGGGATTGGATCACTGTATTTCCTGTAACGCCCCCTCCCAGAGGTATAAAAGGCCCTGCCTGGCCGTTGTTCTGGGCTCGCTCTTTCTATGCGGCCAGCGGGTCGGTTGGAGACGGTGAACCCAAGCTTAAGCTTGAAATAAAGGCCCTTTGCTTTTGCAGGCGTGACTTGGTCTCCCTAGCTCTCTGGTGTTTGTTCTGGGGTGATTTGGGGCGATTTTAAAAACTTGGGCACAACAGGCGGGGGGACGCAGTCTGTTCCGTTTCTCTCTGCTCCGTTCGTAGTTCAGAAGTCCTCAGCCCGCAGCTTTCTGTACAGACACAACATCGGGAAAGTTCTTCCTGCGTTCACAGTTTGCTGAGCCCCAGTCTGGGTCAAGGGTATTTTTAGTTCCTTTGCTTCCCTTGTTCCCTGAATGTTTCCTGGCCTGTTCATGGGAGGAGCTGTGTGTCCTGGCATCGTGCCAGGTTCATGGCCCAGTCTGATGTGTTTTCTCCTATGTGAGCGTTCTGTTTTCCGTCTTTTAAATCTGTGCGAACGTATTCTCTGTATTTTCTGTTCGAAGCTTTGAAGTGATGATCAGAGTTGTTCTAACTTCAGTGACAGATTTCCACCGTCTATGTCACGTCGGAGTCTGGGTGTGCTGCCTGCTCGTCCCTTGACGGTGGACTTTCTGCCTGGTCTTTTTGTGTGTCTTGTACTTTTTAGTTGAACTTTGGCCACGGGAACGGACAAGAGAAACGGAGATAATAGTATTTATACCTGGAGATGCGCAGGCCTCTTGTTTTGCGAGGGCTTCCCCGCACCCTCTGCTCTCTGCTGGGCTCAGAGCTGTGACTGCAGGTGACCTGGCTTCTCCTGTTGCTCGCTCTCCCCAGCACTGCCCAGCCTGAGCGGCGTCCAGACGTGACCCTGCGCGGTCAGCGCTGCCGCTGTCCTCCCGCCCGTCGAGGACACCAATCACGTGGCCGTGCAGCCGACGAGGATGCGGGCAGGTGCAGTTGGCATCCGCAGAGCGGCCTCCCTTATAGACGCGCCTGCGGAGGGAGAGAGGCGCGGTCTGACAGGGCCCCCAGGCCCGGCCGCCCACGTGTCCTCTCCGCGTTTCCGTGACTCCCCCCACTCGGGAACCGGGGTCCTCAGGTTCGGACAATGGCGTCCTTTGTCCTTTGTCCCAGTCAGAAGCCCCCGTCAGTGCTCAGGCCTGGACGCAGCGTCGTGGGCACAGGCCCAGTCTGTGAGGACAGTGACGCAGACCAGGCGGGGCCCTGCCGCTCCTCACAGGCCCCCCCGCAGGGCCCAGCAAGCCCGTGTCTCCTTCTGAGCTGCCGTCCGGCTGGCGTTTGTCCAGAAGGCCGTACGGGTGTCCGGAGGAACTTCCTGCGAGCCCCGGTCTCCCAGGGAGCTCGCAGTGCTCCCTAACATGTGGGCGCCCTGGGCGGAGCCACTGATTCAGGGAGGCGTTTTCCAGAGAAAGACAACCGAGCGGGAGGAGGGATCACCCCAGCACATGGTGGCCCACGGCTCCTAGGTGACCGTGGGCTGTGCGTCTGCTGTGTCCCCTGCTGTGAGGAGGGTGTCAGACTTGTCCTGGGGTCCATGAAGGTGCACCTGCCCGGGCCCGCTGCCCCCGCCCCTGCCCTCCGGGGGCTGTCCACCGCCCACGCCGTCCGCTCCACCGCTCAGGTTCTCCTAGCTGGTCTTCATCTGCATCTGGTGGAACTTTGCATCTGACTTCCTTCCGCCTGGAACATTCCTTCTGTTGTTCCTTTCCATTCTCGGCACAAAAGCCACTTCCCAGAGAACTTCTCTGACGCTGTGAACGTGACCTCCCCGCGTCCTCACGGTCCAGGTTTCCATCATCTCAGCCATGGCAGTCTAAATCATCGCTTTGTTCGTGTTTTGTTGCGTGTGGTCCGTGTCCTGGGATGGGAGGGACCTTGTCCGCTAGGATCCCCGTCCATCAGCCGTGAATGGACAGAGCCGGGAACGCAGCACACGGCTGGAGGCAGTCCCAGGAGAGACTGGAGTCTGATGAGGAACTCGTGCTGGGTTTTCCTCTTCAGTCTCAGGCCGTCCTCCGTCCTCCCGCAGCGGGGGAGGCGGCAGCTCCCATGTGGGGCTGAGGAAAAGGTCAGCCCCAGCCCTGTGCTGCTTCCGCCGTCCCTTCTGTCTCTCCTCCTCTTCTCTCCATCTGTCCTGTGCTCCTCCTGCCCCCACCCGGCCACTCTGTGCCCGCTGCCAGCCCCTCTGCCCACCCTGAAGTCACTGCGGGTCCCTCCGAACCCACCCTCCAGACTCCAGGTGTCACACTCAGACCAGCCTCCTCGGCCCTGGGCAAACCCTGCTCCCTGGTTAAGAAAAGTTGATTTTGTTCCTCTTGGGCTTTAACGCAAATTTGACGTTTGTTGCGCTGAAAGTAGCTCTTTTCCCCAAAGTGTGCTCACAAGTGCAGAGGCTGAGTGCCAGGCCGTCAACTCAGCTGTGTAAAACGACTTGATTCCGATAGAACTACGCTTTGTCTCCGGGGCCTTCACTGCCTAATGGCAGAAAAAAATAGATTCAGTTCCGGGTGAGTGGCATCAGTCAGGGTGTGAGACGCTTCTGGACAACGCAGGACTGTCTCTCCTCTCTCGGGTGCCTCTCGGAGGCGGGTTGACATGGGGTCAGGGTGGGACCCTCCGTCGTCCTGTCCTGTGCTGACGTCTGCTGACCACACACATCCCCATTCGGCTCTGGTCCTCATGGTCAGTGGGCCTGACCTCATGTCCCCTGACCCAGCAGTATCCCTGGTGCCCCGCCCCTTCCTGTCCCCTAGGAGTCCTCTGTGACCTGGGGTTCCACACCGCCCCCACCCTCATGGGGGTGCGCAAGCCCAGAGGGTCTCTGCTGGGTCCTCTCTGCCCCAAACCCCACCTGCCAGTCCTTCTCCCACTGCCCTCACTCTGGATGTGCGGGGGTCCCCTGAAGCCACTGCTCCCAGAGTCCCAGGTGGGCAGCAAACTCAAGTCCTGTGTGTTCGGGACTCAGATTTTTGGGGAAGGGGTGTCTGCCGTTCTGCATTTCAGAGGTGGCGTGGGGGAGGGTGCTGGGCGAGGGCCTCTCAGACCCTCCTCTTGTCTCCCCTTTCTTTCAGATTTCTCTTCCCCAGCGCAGAGATGGCCTTCACCTGTTAGGGGTGGGAAGCTTCGGCCTCGGATCCAGGAGTGAGGGTGGCACAGGGAGGCCGGGTGCTTTCACTTTGTCACTGTGACAGCCGGTTAGCGCACTTCCTGGGACCCGTGCCTCAGCCGTCCTTCCTCTGCTGTCCCCTCACACAGCCCATCCCTGTCGCGGTCTCTGGTCCCACCGGGTGAATCTCACCCGGGGGCAGACGGGATGCTCCGTCCCCCCACCCGTGGGGACTGGCCATCCAGACGCCGCTAGCCTGCGCACCTGACCCAGGCCGCGGGCGGGACAGTCGCCACCTGAAAGCAGTGGGCAGCTCAGCCGGTCTCGCTGTGCAGTGTCGTCTGGCTGCGGCCATTGTCCACGAGCGTCCCTCATACCTGCACACACGTCACTCCCCGCTGTGCGGGGGGCACCCAGCCTCTCTCTGTGTATGAGGGATTCCCCTGCACGAGAGCCTCTCACTTGCCTTTCGGTTCTAGAAACAGGTGTCCGCCTGAATGTCAGATAAAGACAGGACCGTCTCAGAGACACGAACCCGGAAACGCAATAATGTTTCTAGCATTGAGGCATTCATTTCATTTTTCCCGAGCAAGCACCAGTATCTGTGCAGCCGGACACCCGCGCCTGTTCCTGGAGCCCCTGCAAGGGCCCAGATGCACAGCGACACCTGGGCCCACATCTGGGGTGATGACCCAGAAACCAGACGCCCAGCTGTGTTTCCGGTTGTACGTTTCCGGAGCGCCGCCCGCCTAGTACACGGCTCTTTGACTCAGTGAAGGAGCCCTGGAGCCAGAGAGTCCGCAGCCTCTGGTCTGGTCGCGAATGGCGAGAAGCCCTCAGAGAAGCAGCAGCGTCCGTGTGACTGACACGTTAACGTTGACAAGCGTTCGTGATCTCCAGGAAGCATCGAGCCCGTTCCTTTTGGGGCCAAGATGGACCAAACCAGTCCGAGTACTTCCTTTGTATTTCCAAGGGGGGACACACAGTGTGTTTCTCTAGTGGCCACGGCACCATGACAGGAGGCTCGGGGGCTGTGAATCCCCGTGTTCCCTGCTGCGCCTGCAGCTCACGCCTGTCTGCCTCCGGGGGTGCAGGTGCCCCTGACTCGGGGCGGGGGTTCCAGGTGGGATCGCACGGCAGACCGACACGCATAACTGAGGGGTCTGGAGTTCTCAGCGGTGCAGCAAGTGAAGGGGACCCACGGGAACGCGGAGCACCCCTGGGCATTGACAGAGTGGGGTCCTTATCCTGGTCCTGTCTGAAGGACAAGGGGGAGCAAGGTTTCTGGGGGCCGTGGAGAGGTGTCCCTGTG
>PISW01017259.1:0-10839 GCA_004023785.1 Mungos mungo
TGACTCTTGATCTTGACTCAGGTCATAATCTCATGGTCTGTGATTTCTAACTCCACCTCAGACTCTGTGCTGACAGTGTGGAGTCTGCTTGGGATTCCCTCCCTCCCTCCCTTCCTCTCTCTCTTTCTGCCCCTCCCTCACTTGCATGCATCCATGTTCTCTCTCTCTCTCTCTCAAAAATAAATACACTTAAAAACTTAATAAATACTACAAAGACTATAACACAGGAAAATATATTATTTGTGTGTAGTAAAAATAAACACAGTAATGACAAAACAACACACACTAAGTAATGTCTACTTGTGCAACAACAGTGGTAGATCTGAAGAATATTTCTTCAGTGCTGTGTTTGGCCTATTAATCATATTAAGAATGAAAATGCACGCAATAATGTAAATACACAGCAATTCCACAATAGATTTAGAGGTATAAATGGAGCATATTACTAAACAGAAATGGATATTTCAACAAACTTTTTTGAGGAACAGCTAACATACTGTTCTAAAAGATAAATAGTTCTCAATATATCTTGATTAATAAGTAAATATCTTAAATTATTATAATTATTATTAAATATATTACCACATATAGGATCACAAGTGCTTCTCAAATATGTGATAATTTTGAAGGAGAAAATACTTCTCAGATAAATCTTCAATATTCAAAAGCCCTAATCACAAGAAAAATTATGTGAGAAGAAAAATATCACATAAGGAAATATTTTTTTACACAATGATATATAAAAATGAACTATCTTTAAAACTCAACGCTTGTAAATATGCTTCAAGATCATTAAAAAATAAAGAAATGCCAATCTGTATAAGGACAAAAAGATCCTGTAAAACTCATAATAGGGGAAAGGTAGGGGCTGAGGAATGGGAGAGTGAGAAGTGGAGAGAAATAGGGTGGGAAAGGGAGGAAGAGAGAGAGGGAGAGAAGCAAGGAATCAAAGTTCAAAATATTTTGCTTTTATAAAAATGTTTATTTTAGAGAGAGAGACAGAGAGAACACAAGCAGGGAAGAGCTGGGGGGAGGGGGGGGCAGACAGAATCCAAAGCGGGTTCCAGGCTCTGAGCTGTCAGCACAGAGCCCAACACAGGTTTGAACCCACAAACCATGATATCATGACCTGAGCTGAAGTTTGATGCTTAACCAACTGAGCCACCCAGGCACCCAGAAAATATTTTGCTTTGACATTAGGTTACTCAGGATTAATTTGCATTAATACAAAAAGGTCATTAAAGTAATACTTATAAATTCTGGCATTTGGATGAAATACTTTCATATCAAATTATCAAAGATGTAAGGACCAACTCATGGAGAAGGAAATAAAATATATATTCATAAGTACAAAGCTGTAATTTTTCCATTGACGGAAATGGTAGCCTATATCTAGCTCAGTGGCTCCAGAAATTTTATGCTAATTTTTATGCTCCATACAATGAGGTGATACACACACACACACACACACACACACACATATACTACATACATAATAATTGTTAGACTTTTCCCTCTTGAAGCGAGTCACCGAGAGTGAAACCCACAGACACAAACGGAGATGGTGTATGGGTTTATTTTAGTTTGGCCAAATGGCTCCCCCACTGAGTGCTGGCAAATCCTCAGGAGAGAACCCCACCAAGCTGGAGCTCAGGGTTTTTAAGGGCTTTGACAAGTCAAAATAAGTCATCATTTAGTTAACCAATTGTTGGGAGCCGCAAAGATTTCAGCTGCTTGGCCATTTGCTAGCCGGATTTGTCACTCCCTGAGGGGAGTTTGCAAAATAGGCAGGGGAGCGCCACTCCCTGTCAGAGGGAAGCCAGAAGACCAAAGATCAACCGCCTGCAGGCAGGGTAGTATCAGCCCCTCAGGCGCTGTGCTAAAACACTCTAGTTTGGTTCCTCTTTTACTCCAGCATTAATCCCTTAACCCTGTTTCCTAGCAACCAACCTAGGTCAGCTGCCTTGTTTTCCCACCTTGAAACCTTTATAAGATAGGGTGTTTTCTGAATAAAAGAGAGAGGCTTGATCAGAAACCGTGTGTTGTGTCTTCACTCTCTGTGCGCCCTTTCCTACCCTTTCTCTCCCTCCCTCAGGAAAAGAACCCACGAGGATTCTCAGCCCTGCCGGTCGGGGCGGACGAGACAGGAATTGCCGAACCCTGGGAGAGTGCGCAGGGACCTGGTTTCGGCTAAGACAACCAATCACAGTTTACAGCATTCTATAGTGGTCATTCATATTTTGACACACAAATGTTAGATTTGGTAGAGACCTATCAATTTTAGAGTTCTTTGTCTTAGGAGAAATTTGAAGTGACCAATGACAGGTCCGAAGGGGAGGTGAAGCAGGTGCACAGAAGCAAGAACTTTGTGGTTAAAGGGTGGGATCTAGCAACAGTATCTTAGAAAACAAATTAACCTTTAAGTTATAATTTATGGATTATGTCTTAGAACTCCCAGAGCTCAATTTCCCAACCATTGATTGTTCAAGCAGAAGGGCTGGAGAGTGAAACAATGGTTGGGATGTTTCCATAAGGGTCAGCCTGACCCAGGAGGGGTCTTACACAATCACCATATTGAAACAGTTGCACCATGACTGAACTTTTATTGGTCGTCATGCTTTGCTCCACTGGAATGAGGAAGAATGTGGGAGGTACAATATATAATTGTATTATATGAAAATAATATATTATTCTGCTGAATTTGAAAATAAGTTATTATATAGAAATGCAGAAATGAAACCCAGTGTGAAATAACTCAAAGTTACACAGCTAATTACGGGAACAGAATGGAAATTTGAAGGAGTTTCACATAACTTTTTTTTTTTAAGTTTCTTACCACTCTGGTCTATTTTCTTGGAACAGCAATTGTCAATGTGATGCCCCCAGGCAAACAGACTCATCATCTCCTGGCAACTTGATAGAAATGCAAAATTTTAGGTCCCACCCAAAACTCCTGAAATAGAAACTCTGAATAAGAAGTCTAGGAATCTGTTTTTCACAAGTTCTTCAGGTGACTCTGATGTATACGAAAGTACGAGCCTGCTTGGCTCAGCTTTTGACAACTGCCAATAATAAATTCTGCACTCCTGAATTAATTCATCCAGTCTTAGTGTCTTGTGGAGTACCATGCACCCTTTACCAATCAGGAAGGATTCCAAACACTTCTGCCACTGCATCTGGGTATCTTACAGTACTTTCATCACAAAGGTAAGATACAGAGCAGGATCTGCTTCAACAGCGCACGGGTTCCCCAAGGCAGTGGGAAGGCCCATGCAGGGCATTCAGCCTAAACATTTAGCGCTCTGGGCTGCAGGGGAAGAAATTCCTTCTGTTCCCCTCAGGGGACAGATTTAACAGTGGGATGGGCCAGGTGCCTCATGACCTGTGACACATTGCCTCACAAGATGATGAACCCGGTACAGGCTGTTTGGGCCCTTTCTCTCTTGAGAAGAAAGTGTCCCAGCCCCAAGGCTCATTCCTATGCAGCTGAGAGGGAGTTGAGAGACTGCACTTGTGAGACTGCCTTTTCAGTGTCCAATGTGTGCTCGCTTCGGCAGCACATATACCAGTGTCTAATGTATATTTGTAGAGGCACATACTGTGGAAAAGGTATTCTCGTAGAGGGAACAGAACCAATCAAGGGGCATCTGGGTGACTCAGTTAAGCCTCCAACTTCAGCTCAGGTCACGATCTCAAGGTTAGTGGGTTAGAGCCCCGCACTGGGCTCTGTGCTGACAGCTCAGAACCTGGAGCTTGCTTCAGATTCTGTGTCTCCCTCTTTCTGCCCTTTCCCCATTCATGCTCTGTTTCTGTCTCAGAAAAAATTCCTTCAAATAATAGTTATACATTACAAGAGATAAGAAAAGGAACTCTAACAATAGGTTTTAACTCTAATATTTTGGATTCTTTTTTGTAATTTCTTTCCTTTACTGAAGCTTAGCTGACATATATAATGTTATACTAATTTCAGGTGTCCAGCATACTGACTCCATACCACACTTCACTCGGTGCTCACCACGTCAGTGCATTCACCATCACAATACGATATATCGCGATATTATTGACTTTATGCCTTATGCTGTATTTTCATCTCATAACATGGTTATTTTAGAACTAACTTTTTATCATTAACTATTCCTTTGTAAATAGTACATTTTGTTTCTAATTCTGATTTCATTTGGCTGTCTTTTTATATACTCCTATAAGTATGCCTTTTCCATTTGAGCATTTTATATTAAAATGCCACTTGTTAAAATGGCAGATAAACTTATTTTTTTCTGATTTGAGGACTACAACTTATGATATAGGGGCTCCTGGGTGGCTCAGTTGGTTAAGCATCCAACTTCTGCTCAGGTCATGATCTCAAAGTTGGTGCACTCAAACCCCGCATCAGGCTCTGTGCTGACAGCTCATAGCCTGGAACCTGCGTTGGATTTCTCAAAAACTAATAATCATTAAAATTTTTTTTAAATTCTATACAACACACCAAAGAGTTTTATAAATGAAATAAAAATAGAATAATCAGCTAATACCTGGTTGGTGAGAAGGTACAGCAACAGGAACATCATAAACTTTACGTGTTAACATTTGACGGTATCTAGAATGACTATACATATATCCTATATGTATATATAATAGGTAAATATACAAAACTAGGAATATACTCAAAAGAAATCTGTGCATATATTCACTATAAGACTTGTAGAAGAATGTTTGCAACATTGTTTTTCTTCCAATCCCTGAAACAATAAAAACCTAAATGCCCATTAACAGAATAATGGGTAAATAAGCTGTAGTATATTCACACAATGGGCTACTATACAGCAAAGAGAATCATTGAACTGTTACTATATCAAAAAACAAGGGGGAATCCTAAGATTCTAATGTTGAAGCAAATAAGCCAAAGACAGAAAATAGTTCATTTGGTATAATTTATTTATAATGTTTTAAAACAGGCAAAACTATTCTAAGGTGTTAGAAGTCAAGATTATGCTTATTCTTATCGTAACACATAGTGGCTAGAAGAGGGTGGTGTGCTGGTTACATGGCTTACTTATCACCAGTCATTCACTTTGTGGAATATCACTGAGCTAAACACATGATTTGATTTCTCTTGTTTGTTTATTGTACTATTATACCCAGATTTTAATATCGCCCCCCAAAACCAGAGACTACCAGGGAGACCGAGTCACGCATGCAAAACCAAAGGGCAGTTTTATTACGGGTTTATAAGCTCTGGCTCACAGACTTCACCAACACAGTGGATCCACGGGGAGAGCCCCGAACATGGCGGGGTAGAGGCTTTTTTAGGAAGGGGGCGTTACAGGAAATGGCAACACAGGCACAGTGATCCAATCCCTACCCCCCCTATCAATACTGGCAGTAACTTTAACCATGCATCAATACTTTTAGTGGGAGCGAATCACAACATTTAGAGTATTGACCAATCACAGAGTGGGCCCAGGACCCTCATGTAGGGCGTGACTAGTCTTAAGCAATAGGTGATTATCTTTTAGCCTCCATCTTTAGGCCCGCCCTTAGAAATGTTAAAGGTGTTAGCTGGCCTTTCCTGATTGGGTGTTACAAGGATTGTCCCTCCTTTCTTGGGCAATGTGTGCTCTTCTATTGTCTAAGGATTCTGCGAAGCTGGCACCTAGGCCTTCAAGGTCAGAGGGGAAGCTTGAATCAGACTTGTGTCCTTACAGTACTTCAATGAAATATATAAAAAGCAAAAATAGAATAAGTTTCCTATGGCTCCATACAGTATAAAACATATCAAAAAGTAAGTTGATAAATAAAATTTAAGAGTAATTACCCAAATATTTTTGTTTATATATTTATTAGCCAGAATATGTCTTTTCATATCTGCCTTCAGGATGTGGATTCATCATTTAACTGTGAAAAAAATATGTCAACTGAAGCTAAGCAAATGTGAACTAAGTTCAAAGTCGGCATGTATGAGAAATGTGAATCTCTCCAAATACAATACGTGCTTTAACTCAAAATAGTTCAAAAATCTTACTAGGATGCAGGTACCACTTAAAGAGTCATCTATGAAATGGAGAGAGACAGAATAACATTATTTGAACTTTAATTTTTTAAAATGTTACTCGTATATGTAACTATCCCTATAATTCTTGGATTTTGCTACTTTTCATTATCTTCCCTTGCAAAGCAATAGCTAGGGTCATCACAATGAGAATGAGTTGGACTAATTTGGACTAACTAAATTCAACAGGATTTCAAGATCAGGTATTTCTAAGGTCACTGTTAAAAGTAAAGGAGGCAACTTTGATGGACTTGTTTTCAAAAGGCTTTGCTGCCATACACTGCCACCCTGTATCCAAAGTTAAATGTTGCTGAAATGATTCTCTAAGCTAGGAATTTTAAATGAATTTCTGCTGGGCACATGTGTGGACCTCAAGCTCTGAAGAAATTATTTGGTATCTCAGGAAGTTTTTCTGGTCTACTGAATGGTTCAGAGATTGATTGTTTACTGCTCCCTACTTGTAGAGAGTTTATAGAGTGTTTGCTTATTTCAAATGGTATAAACTTTGCCAGCAACAAAGTTTCCTGTAGAATGTGTCCTCAAGGAAAAATGCATCAGCATTTGAACTGTAAAGGTAAACAAGATTCAGTTTTTTATATTAAACTATAGATTTTGAGACTCTATTGTAGAAGCTATCTACTTTTTTCTTATTTCAAAACAGAAAATGGTTACTACATATTACATTCCTGCCTAGTAATATAGGAACAGAGAGTTCTCTCATATTCGCATTCATATTATTAGCCCCAGTGTTACTTTTGAGTGAAACATTCTACATTTTTCCTAAAGTTTGACAGGAATAAGATTTTTTTCCAAATATATTTTGCATCATTAAATATTTTTTCACCCAAACACTTAACATATATATTGAACACTTCACTGTGGCTTGTCATTATTCTAGATGATGGATATACACAAATATATGACACAGACACAAATCTTAAACCTTAGAGGAAGGTCTCGATAAGAGGGAAATAATAAACCACCTAGTTCAAAACAGTATTTATTAGTTTTATAAATTTCCATTTATTTTTTATATATATTGCAAATCCCCCCAACTAGATGTTAATTTTATACTTTGTCTCCATCCACCCCCAATCCCACAGTGACTCCCTCCATACCCTGTCTTTTCTAAGTCTTTTCAAACACATTTGTTTATTAAAAAGTTCCAGTCCATTTATAAAGAAACTGCTATTTGTGTCTAAACTAAAATTTCTCATCATATGGCTAGATAACTAATGCTATTGGACATAATTTAGTATGCATGTATGTATGTATGTATATTTTGGCATGTATTATTCCCACTTTTTCTTACCTATAAGAAAACTGATAAAACAGTAAAAAGGTTTATTAATCTTCATATTGCTTTCTTTATACTCTCTCAAGTCATACAGTGAAGTAAGTGTTGCTTATAAATTAGGTCATTATTTATGTATGACAATAAAATGAATGTGCTAGTATATTTAAATAAATAGCCCCCTGGAAACTGAAATTATCAATTATCAGATATAGGAAACGAAATTAAATCCAGGGGCACTTGGGTGGTTCAGTTGGTGAAGTGTCTGACTCTTGATCTCAGCTCAAGTCACGATCTCACAGTTGGTGTCATGGAGCTCTGCATTGGGCTCAGTGCTGACAGTGTGGAGCCTGCTTGGGATTCTCTCTCTCCCTCTCTCTCTGCCCTTCCCTGCTCATGTGTCTATGTGCACTTGCTCTCTCTCTCAAAATTAATAAATAAAAACTTAAAATAAATAAAGAAATAAATAAGGAATTCCAGTGCTTCCAAATATAGTTTAAGATTTTTTTCTCTAAAGATGAAAAGTAAAAAAAATCCATATGTTGTTTTTAATTACATGAGTATTGGCATGCTACATAGTCAATGCATTTAATTTTCCATTTTCACAAGAAGAATCATTTGTATATTTGGCCCAAATGATCAACCATGTATAGCTTCCAAAAAAGTTTTGCCAATATCATAAAGTGTAAAAAAAAAATACAAATTCAATTGTTTTCATCATATTACATGTAACTACAATAAAAATAACTCTTTCATATAATGATTCATCAAATAGAAAAATACTTAGATGTAAAGTTATGAAATTCATTCAGCTCAGTAAAGGGTCTTCCTAACATAAAACATTCCTGTTGAGCATTTTGTGCATTTTCAACTGATATATTAAAATTTGGAAATTTAAAATGCTCGTAAAAGTCAGCGATTTTAACATGCATTCTAAAACATCTCATATATTTGATATCTGATAATAAACTGTTACAAAATCGATTAAGATCTGTTTCTTATCACTCAGTTAAATTATGAGGTGGATTTCAGTAAGTCATTATGCAGTCTGATTATTCTCAGTTCTAATCAAGATGCATATATTTATAGGCCATGAATTTACATTTTGGGAAGGAATGTGGCTCAGAGGATTGTTAAGAAGGGATAGCAGACACATAAATTGCTTGGCTACTCCGATCTAGCAATCCTTGTTCACAGCTAATGAAATTACTTGCATAAACCCTATTACCTTATTGTCTCTTAAATGTAGAGGGAAATTTTCCACTCCAGTTATAGAATTAAAGATCAAGAAGCATTGGCTTGACTCAAATGAATACTCCATGTCCAGTGGACCACTTATTGCTACTATTATGAGTAGAGTATTTTAACTGAAAAAGACCTAAAACTCTAAAATTGTTTCATCCAAGGGTTGCTTGAGAATTACAGCCCACAAAATTCTTCAGGTATTCACTGAGTCATTCAACAAACAATGCAGGCATTCATATACAAAATTGTGGGCCAAGCTACTCATATCATGAGAGGTACTTTTAAAGTTCACTTGAAAACTAAGTTTTTTTTTTTCAAGTTTAAAATTATCTTGTGAATAACATTAATAAGATAAGGGTTATTACTATATTAAGTACTCTTAGGCAACATGACCCTCCTACTAGAGGTTGGGACAACAGAGTCAAAATGCTTTTAAATGGGAAGGAAAAACAAATTCTTTTCCTCTGAGCTTATATTATCACATTTCATTGTAATAATTCATTTTCAAAGGTCTTAAAGCATGTGATGAAGTTTAATTTATTTCCTGTCAGATGGTACAGACTCACAATATTATGCTTGGGATGAATGCTGCCCCATATTTAAATATAAACACAGATAACACAGGTTTTCACAAATCATTATCTATATGGAATTAGAAATGAGAAATGCATTAATAATTGATTGGTTTTCTGAAGCTGTATTTGAAGTGGTACAATTTAAAAATGAAACATATTTTGGTTTGGAGGATGATTTTCAGAAAATTTCCTCCAAATTTTAAGATGAGGAGAGGGCTGATTAGCTAATTACCTTGATCTACAAAATCCTACTGGGAAGCCTGTTTGTGGAAGTGACACAGTTCTTGCTTTTCCAACTTCAAACTGATTTCTACTACAGGAAAGAAAAACAAAACATGAAAAGGCTATAAACTTGCAATTACTTATAGAAATAAACAAAAATTTACCATACAAAGTACGTCTCAGTTACCTGTGTAGCTACAACAAAGCATGATAGTTAGATTAAACAGGGCTATTTAAAAGAATTTGATATATAGTGATACATATGTGTTACATCTTTAGTCAGTGCTACTAGTTATCAGTAAATAAAAGTATTTCTGAATTCAGCAAATATGATACTTTTAAACTAGAAAACTAATTTTCACTTACTATTTTCATTTGATCCACTTAAATTTCTGAAGTACCAAAGAGATGTTAAACATTCTGACTGACTATAGGTTGAAGGGAAGCCTCTGGTTTACTGGTTACTCAAACACATTATAATCAATGTCATCTGTTCACATTTCCAAGCTATGAAACTGGGAATGTTCACAAACAGGTTAAACTTTCCATTCCCTATCCATATAACTTCATGTTAATGTTTTTCAAATTATATTCAGTTCCCTAATCCATCTGTCTTAGCATCATTTGAAGATGTGTTTTTGTTTTGTTTTGTTTACAGTATTCATTACTTAGGTAGGATTTACTCCACACCTTATGGTCTCAAAAGTGACCATGGAGGCTGTACTTCACTAAGTTTCCAAGATGATGTTTACATGGACACATGAGGACTATTTCAAGCATGTCAAAGGTTTATTATATCCTTTTTAATGAAAACTTAGTGTAGAATATAAAATAATACCCTCTCCCCATATGTCCAAGTCCTAATCCTAGGAACTTGTGCATGTTACATTATACGAAAAAAAAAAAAAACCCAAAACAAAAACAGACAAAAACAAAAACAAATAAAAAACCAACTTTTACCAATGTGATTAACTTAAAATCTTAAAATGGGGAGATTATCATCAAGATAAAAAGCTTCTGCAAGGCAAAGGAAACAATCAAGAAAACTAATAGGCAACCGATAGAATGGGAAAAGATAGTTGCAAATGACATATCAGATAAAGGGCTAGTATCCAAAATCTACAAGGAACTCACCAAACTCCACACCCACAAAACTAATAACCCAGTGAAGAAATGGGCAGAAGACATGAACAGACACTTCTCCAAAGAGGACATCCAGATGGCCTACAGGCACATGAAACGATGCTCAACATCCCTCATCATCAGGGAAACACAAATCAAAACCACACTGAGATACCACCTCACACCAGTCAGAGTGGCTAAAATGAACAAATCAAGAGACTATAGATGCTGGCGAGGGTGTGGAGAGACGGGCACCCTCCTACACTGTTGGTGGGAATGTAAACTGGTGCAGCTGCTCTGGAAAACAGTGTGGAGGTTCCTCAAAAAACTAT
>PISW01017260.1:0-10836 GCA_004023785.1 Mungos mungo
GGAGGGCGGGGCCTGGCCCTGAGGAGATCGCCCACTGGGGGGCGGGGGGCTGGATGGAAGTGGGAGGGCAGAGCCTGGCCCTGAGGAGGTAGCCCACTGGGGGGCAGAGACCGGAGGAGGGAGGGCGGAGCCTGGCCCTGAGGAGTACGAGTGGGGGTCGTGCAGAAGCAGCATCTGCAGGGCACCGAGTGCACAGGACGGCAGACAGTGTGTCTCAGGGCAACCAGAGGCAGTCCACGAGGGCGGGTGGGCCGAGCAGCAGAGGCAGACAAACCTGGGTTAGTGAGGGACCTCGGACGCAGGTGAGGACCAATGCCTGCACACAGCAGGTCACACAACCAACAGAGAGGGGCACAGTGGACTCTGCACCTACAGGGACCTCTGAAGAGGTGAGGCCGGAGGGCCTGACGGCAGAGGGGAGCCCCCGGGCACGTCTGCAGGCCACCAGAAGTAGGCAGCACAGAACGGTGACAGGAGGGTGAAGAGGCCAGACACAGCACTGTGGGCCGACTGCACCGCGGGCACTCAAAACCGTTCGTCTCCATGTCCCAGCCCCAGGAAACGTGATCTGGCCATCACCCCTGAATGGCGACCAACACCAGTGACCAGCGACGGGCCTCCCTGGGGCAGGCCCGGGGCTCGGCAGCCCTGCTGGAGCTGAACTCAGAAAGCGAGTCTCCTTACCGTTCACAGTAATCATTCCAGTCGTCTGTGGGACCCCCACCAGAGTCACTGGGTAAAGACCAGACTCGGCCGGAAGGGAGAGGGCCGCAGGGAGAGACTCAAAGTCCACGCCGCTGGTGAGGAGCCCCTAAAACGAGCAACAGAGACGTGAGGACACACAGCACAAAGCACCGACACGTCCCGGGTCCCCTCCAGCCGCAGGGCGTCCGCCCACCCACAGGCCCAGGTGCCACGCTGAGGAGTGACGCGTGGCCTCCGTGAAGGTCCGCAGAGAGCCGCAGGGTCGGCCTCAGGCGTGCACGTGACACAGACAACCTGGGGACGGCAAGCACCGTGGGGGTCGGAACGGCTCCGTCCTGAGGTCATCCCTGCCTCCTGCTGTTGCACCAAATTGCAATGTAAACATAATGAAAAAAAAAAAGTATGTAAACACAGAGAAAAAAATAAAGGATGGAAACACATCATCCCTTAGCATCCCTCAGTGAACAATCAAGTGACTTCACTCCGTGCCAGGCTGTGCTCCACAGGGACCGAGACAGAGTCCCAGCTTCTCAGGGCCACCCACGACCGTCAACAGCACAGGGGCGTCAGGCTCGGCGCTGCTCCTCAACACCGTCACAGAGGTCCTACCCAGCGCGAGAGGCAAGCCAAAGAAACGAAAGACATGCAGACAGATTACTCACAAAAACCAAACCTATAAGCATTAAAAACCCTCTGGAAACTACAAGGAAACTTCAACTAATGCACGCATTTAGCAGAGGCACAAAGTCAGCGTGAAGAAAAGCAAAGGTCTTTCTGTAATCTAGCAATAAAAAAAATTAGAGAATAAAATACAAAAATACCATTAGCTAAGAGAGCAGAAACACCAACCGCGTGGCAGCAGAGCTGATCAGCGATGTGTCATGAGACGGCCCCTTGGGAGAGGACACGCACGGAGGAGGGGCCCAGGCCCTTTCTGGGCGGTGACTTCCGAGGTACCGTGGCCTATGTGGCCCTGAACCCACTCCAGACACGTTACAGGACTGAGCCGCCCAGCCGGCACCACAGTGCTGGGCCCTCAGTTCTCACACTGACTGACGGGAAGGACACAGGCAGTCTGTGCGAGTACTGTGCATACATGTGCATACGGGCACGGGTGTGTGTGCACGTGCGTGCATGCATGCGTGCACGGAGGTGTATCTGTAAGTACGCATCTGTGCATACACGCACACATGCTTTTCCTAACTCTGCCCCTAGAAAGCCCCAGACACAGACACCCCGAGCATACCGCGCACACCCAGGCCCAACTCTGGAGGGGAAACAGGAGACAGCCCCATGCAGGAGAGAGGTGGGGGCCAGCGAGCAGACACTGACACCCCGCGGCGGCCACCGGCTCCAGGCAAAACCTGTCTGCATTTTATTTCTTCTCAGAACAGCTACAGCGCACGTGGCTAGTGTGGATGATGGACATGGGGAGGGGGCTGTCACACCCTGTGACATTTCATATGCCTGAAATAGTTCATTATTTAATCTTTTTAATTCCGACCATGATCTGTGGGCTGCCTTCTAGTGACAATTCTTATTTTATTCTCTGTTCTTCCTCATTTTTTATTAAAAAGCACATGCTACCTTTAAACCAGATAAAAATAAAAGCTACTTTTTAAGACAAAAAGAAAGATGTGTCAGAAATGACAGCAAGCATCTGATACCCGAAGCACTTTGGGGAAAATCCTCTAAACAATTACTCCCCGTTTAGGCCAAGAGACAGAAAGTCATTACTAAAAGGCCTGGCAGGAGAGCAAAGCCTATGGCCACAGCTTCCGGCATAAGAGGAGGAAGGCAGTACTCACCCCTGCGAGCCTGCTCTCTGAGTGACCTCAGGGCCACAGGCTTGACAGCCCCCTGAGTTTCTCAGAGCTCAAGTAAGTTCTAGAAACCTACGCTTCTTGCTGAGAGCCTGAACGCTACCTTCGGTAACCACCAGGGGGCGCTGTGAGCTCCCACTCTTCCTTCTATTCTCTGCTAAGCCTTGGTCTCTCCCAGGAAGCCTTCCTGGATTCCCCACATGGGCCCTGCAGCACCTCGTGCACCCACAGCACTGACCACGGCAGGGACCAGGTCCCACAAGTGCCTTGCCCACCGCCTGCTACGTGGCATGAGCACTCAGCAAGATAGCTGCCTGAGAAGCCCGCCTCCTACCCTGAACACGAGTCATAAAGCTCTAAAGGAAAACATGAACTACCTCAAAGCCATCCTTCGCAAGTCTCTGAAAAATTACAAAGGAGTGCCATATGCTAATATGTAGCCTTAGATAACAATGTATATTACGAGGCTATGGGGCAGCGTGCGGCACCACATAGCGACCCACCGAACCGGGCGGCAGCGCTACGGGACAAAGCGTAGACCGGGGGTGACGCGGGGGACCGAGCAGAGCTATATAATACTAGCCCAGAAGACTCGAGAAATGGAACCCGCATGACAGGTGGGAGGCTCTGATCCGGAAAGGAACGAGTCTGGAAAGACAGCACACAACTCCTTCCCCCTGACGATGGAATTATGGGAGCAGCCCCACTAGGGACGGCTGCGAAGTGAACCTTTAATGCCTGCCACACGACACAGACACAGAGCATCAGCTTTCAAACAGGAGAGAAGCCTCACACCGGTGGTGCGGTCACTTGTGCTCTTACACACCCTGCTCCTCCCTCAGGCCTTGATGGTCTGCTCATCTGATAGCAACAAAGTAAGGCTGACCCTGAGGAGCCGGCACAATGTACTTTGTAACCTGTGCAAATCCCATGCAAATTTCAACATGATTATTTCACATCTCACATCCAATCAACTACACTTGGTGTGCATTCAAATCAGAGGCATTTGTCCACTGATTCAAGCATGAGAACTACGCACTAAAGAAATGACAAGATGTGGTCTTCCTTCACAAAAACCTTATAATCTTTGGCAAAACAAATAGAAAAATAGACCTATATTACAGGTGTGTGTTTCAAACATCAATTTAAAAACTTAGTTGGTGATTAGTGATACATACCATGTTTTCAACTCGAAGTTCAAATGGCATTGGGTTGTACACCATCAGCTGAACCTCACACACGTCTCCTTGCACCCACTGGAAATCTAGAAACACACACACGAATCCATGTGTTAGCGGGCATTCTGCGGGTTTTACACAGTTTCAGATTACTCACTGGCAATTTAGCTGCCCAGTGAGACAGCGCGCATTACGGTCATCATTAGATAAAAATTCAACGCTAGTGTAACTGTGGCTTTCTCTAAAACATTGCCACTTGGGTGCTTCGTAACCGATGTTTGTCACCATCTTTAGCAGGCTGAATTCATGCCAGTGTGCCAAATGCAACTTTACAAAACTGAGATCAATCCAGACAGCACTCGGGCGCAGACCTGTAAGTCTCACAGACCTCCACTGGCGCAGAGGCTGGTCCTCAGGAAGAAGGTGCTATAGTCAACTCCATGATCCCCCTGTCCCCTCTCTAAGGATGTGAGAGAAGATGGCAGCCAGGATCTCCCCCACGCCACTCCCAGGTCAGCTGCAGTCCAACACCTGTTGAAGGCAGAATTCTGCGATAACCCCCAAGTTCCCCAAGTCTGGTGGGCACGCCCTGGGTAATCTTCTCCTCCTAAGTGTGAATATGGTGATTAGGTTATGCTCTATAACAAAGATTAAGGGATTTTGCATAAAGGCCCCCAAGCACTTGGCTTTGAGTTCATCAATGGGAAATTGTCCTTGGGAGGGGCTGATATAATCAGGTTGGGCCTTAGAAGAGATCGCACTCTCCTTCTCTCCTGGGAGAAAGGATTCAAAGCCTGAGCGGGTGTATGGAGAAGGCCTCAGTGGCAAGAATCCAGAGGGCCTCAAAGAACTGGGAGCGGGCCTGGTTAACAGCCAGCAAAAGCACTGGGACCTCAGTCGTGCAACCACAAGGAAGTGAATGAAGAACCTGAAGGAACCTGAGCTAGTCAAGCCTCCAGATGAGCACGCAGCCCCAGCTGACACCTGGATTTCAGCCTGGGAGACCCTGAGCAGTGGACCCAGCTCACACATGCTAAACTCCTAACCCACAGAAATGGGGAAAAAATAAATCTCTGCTATTTTAAGCCACTAAGGTGGTAGTCATTTGTTACCAAACAATAGAGAACTAAAGTAGCCCCACCTCCACTTCCCCGGCTCTCTGCTTCCTTTAAGATGACCCATTAGGCAAACCAGAAGGATCGTCAAGATCAATTAGCATCTGCTGAGCACTAGTCCTGTCAGGTTCGAGGCACTGGCCAGCCGTTGTCTCACGACTCTTCATCATCACCTCGTGAGCTGGGTCTCAATCCCCCCTGAGGCAGGGCAGACACTCGAGGTCCAGACAAATTCATAAGTGCACCAGGAAGCACACAGCTAGTAAGTGGTGCAGCAGGAACGGCAGCCCCACACGTGGACTCAGAGTAACCGGAACAGAAGCTGGTGTCAAAAGGTTTTTCACAGTAGGTACTAAGATGAGCATTCTTCTGCTTTCACCGAGCTTTCATCAAGACAGCGATGCAAACACAGCACCAGGCTGCCTGCATGCAGACTAAGACCGGCTACACCAAACCTGTGACATACGGCCCCCACGGCTGGCATCCTCAAACGGCGTGAGATAAAGAAACAGCCCGCCAGGTGAGTTAGTTTTCAAAGTGCCTGCACAACCGTGGGGCACCTGGGGGGCTCCGTCCGTTAGGCATCCAGCTCTTAGTTTTGGCTCAGGTCCTGACCTTGCGGTTTCGTGGGTCTAGGCTCCATGTCGGGCTCCACACTGAGTGCACAGAGCCTGACTGGGGTTCTCGCTCTCCCTGGCTCTGCCCCTCCCCTGCTCACGTGCGTGCTCGCTCGCTCACTCTCTCTCAGAATAAATAAACTTCCAAAAAATAAATAAAACATCAGAGTGCTTGCCCAACCACGTGCTCATCTGAGCCTGCTGTCAATGCAGGGAGTGGTCAGCAGAGCAGGGGCCTCCTCGTTCACAAGGCACCGGCCCTGCCAGGCTGAAGGGCCGCCGCACCCCGCACTTCTCGACGGAGGCAGCGAGAGCAGGACCCGCGGCTGCCGGGCTCGAGGCCTGTGCCCTCCTCCCTGTGCTGTGCTGCCACACTGGCCCCAGAAAGCCACCGCTCCTCCCCCCTTGGCCCCTCCCCTCCTCTCCCCTTCACCTCACGCCTCCTCTCCAGCCCCCCTCCCCAGCAGTCAGGCAGGAGAACTGCCAGGGCAGACTCACAGAAGCCATCCCCCAGGGGCACACAGTCCCTCCAGGGGGCCTGCAGCAGCATCCCTGAGCCCTTGTCACCGCCAGGGGTGGCGCCCAGTGCCTCACGCAGACGATGGAAACATCACTTGTTTAATTAACAGGCTGCTCTGCGTGGCAGCTAAGGAACTGTATTCTCTGTCTTCAAAAACTCGTCATTTAAAAACTCATTTTCCAGGGCACCTGGGTGGCTCAGTTAAGCGTTCAACTTGGGCTCAGGTCATGATCTCATGGTTCATGGGTTCAAGCCCCACATCAGGCTCTGTGCTGACAGCTTGGAGCCTGCAGCCGGCTTTGGATTCTGTGTCTCCCTCTCACTTTGTCCCTCCCCCACTCATGCTGTTTCTCTGTCTCTCAAAAACAAATAAACATTTTAAAAAAACTTTTTAAACTCATTTTTCTGGGGTTCTGAAAGGAATCACTTAAACTTGCATGGCCGCACTCTATAAAAGTAAATCTAAGATAAATCACTGATGACATCACTGATCACATGACTATTTTTATCTGAAAGAAGATCATCTCTCCAGGCCTCAATGAGTCAGACCACATGGTGGAGGCCCTACCTCGAGATTCCATCCCAGAAACCACGAAGGGACAGCCCTGGATTCGGGCCCTTTCCACCCTGAGCCACACCACACTCTCCACAACACTGGAGGGAAGCCCGAGGCAGGACGCCCTCCCGACTCCCCGCTGCATCGGCAGCACCTGGGACAGCGCACGCCCTTGCCCTCCGGAGCCTGTCTGAGCAGCTGCCAGGCCTTTGGGCACAGCCCCTCACGAGACCCCTCAAGAGAGCCCTCTGCGTGAGCTGCTCTGGTCTTCTGCCCTGGGACACGAGGCCCTGTGTGAGGCCACCCCGTGAGCTGCTGCGAGGCCAGGCTGCGGCCCAAGGCCACGTGACAGCCAAGGCCCGCCCAGGCCACCGCACTGCCTCTAGGGCAGCAGTCGGCCTTGGCACTAAGCCTGGCCCTGGCACAGAGTCCTAGCACCGGTCACACAAAACCCTTGCCCCCGCCGGGCCCAGCCCAGGGCATGTGCCACAATCGGCTGGGCCCAGAGTTGACCCGGGACAGCGGCAACACCAGCAACAAGCGGACAGACCAGCCGACCGGTGGGTAGACTCTTGCAAGCAGGAGCGCAGCCGGCTGAGACTCTGCCCCCGGGCGTTTCTGGTTCTCTAACACTCTGCGTCCCTGCTGTGATGACTCCGCCAATTATACACCAAGATTCATTTATAGAGACGGGAGCTTTAGGTTAAAGATACGTGATTCTTCAAACCTCTAGGCAGGACTTGCTGAGGAGTGTATTGCCAAAAAGATATTAGAAGCCACAGAATATAAATTACATTTTCCTACCCGTGGGTCTTCAACTAATAACATGCATTTTGGCTGAGGCTTCTGTTATATTTCAGAAAAAACCTGCATCATCCACCAAATTTATCCTCAGGCCAGATGAGCAGGTAATTCTCACGGTGAGGAGGACCCACATGATGAAGATAATTCCTGGCCCTGAGTCGTAAACTGTGGTTGGAGGCTGAGCTCTGCACTCACGGGCTGTCCACCCGGGGGTGGGTCACGTGGACTCGCTCAGTCTTAATCTTCTCATCTGTCAACTGGGGGCACGATGCCCGCAGCATCATGCCGTTATGCGGATCGCCGAAAATGTTTGTTTAAGCAGCAATGCGGGGGATTGTTTTCATAAAGAGAAGCCTCAACAATTTAAGATTGGAGAGGAAAAAATAAAGAGGCAGGCCTGGCTCCAGAGGGGATGCAGGGGTGGTCTGGGCCAGCAGCACAGGCCCAAGCTGGGGAGGGGGGATTGGCTAATGATCTGCTGTCACCAGCTCCAAAGTCTTCATAATTTCTGAACAAGGGGCCCCACAAATCACATAGCTGGTCTTGAGGAGTCTCACACTCCCAGTCCCCCCAAATAACCTCTAGAAATTCCTCTCAACAAAATGGGTGATAGTTTCCAAAACACATTCTTTAGGGGAGAAAGCTCATGGCCAACCCCAATGAGACAGAAAAGAGTGGCCAGAGACTCCAGATGGCCCAAGGGGGTGAGCTTCAAAGGCATGGTGACAAGAGAGACCGCCACTGTCTTCAGGAGCGTGGTGACAAGAGTGACCACCACTGTCAGGAGCCAGGAAGACACAGCCTCAAAGGAGGCTGTGGGGAAGACAGGCCCCGCCCACAAGAGCCCCCTGCCCCCGTCTCCCACCACGCACCCCCAGCCCCCTGCTTCCCTTCTCAAGCTTGTCCTCCAGACCAGGGACCCGGGGGTGGGGGAGCGGTGCTGAGAGGCGGACAAGGGGGAACTGTCTCCAAATCCACAGACTCCAACTAGAATGTCAAAGACAAAGTTTCGCCACAAACGCCTGCTTGTGGGGGCCTCTCCCCACTAACATCCAGGGGGCACCGCTGGTCACTCACTCATGTTAACAAACGTTTCCGCCCCGGCTGGACCTCGGGGTGGAGCTGCCAGCACAGACACTCCCACAGCCCGTGCTGCCACAGCTTCGACCACCAGCGCAAAAGGAGCCACATCCCCCGGTGCCACCGCCGCCCTGGCCCCTGTCACCCCCACCAGCGCCACCCCCAGGGCCACCGTGGCAGACCCAACAGCCTCTGGCCAGCAGGGGGGCAGGGCAATGTCGCCTGCAGACTTCTAGCCCAAGCAGCACTGTGAGAAGGGCGGGCAGTGGCCCGTAGCTCCCGGTGAGCCTCCGCGTGGCCTTGCTCTCAGACCCGGTGACACCCGTGGAAAGCGTTCCTACGCTGTCAGAGAGGATGCTGTCTTTTTCCACTTCAGCCCATCGCTGTTTAATGGCACTAATTAAAATTAAAATGAGCCATTATTTTATTTATTGGTCCACTTACTGGTACTTACTCCTGCTTGAAATTACTACTTAATACTTCCCTCAACTTGTGCCTACACCACACGACAGCAGGGACCACGATGGCCTCGTCACCACAAGAACTCCGGGGCCATGGTGTCACAGCACCCTTGAGGGGAGTTTCCTGATGGATGAAGGACTGAACCAATGGGGACACACGTGCACACACGGACTGTAGTGTGCTACACACTTGGGACTCTTGTTTTCAGAAACTTATGAGAGGGGCACCAGGGTGGCTCAGTCCGTTGAGTGTTCAACTTCAGCTCAGGTCCTGATCTCACGATTCATGGGTTCAAGCCCCATGTAGGGCTCTGTGCTGACAGTGTGGAGAAATAAACTTTAAAGAAAAAGAAAGAAAGAAACTGGGGGGCCTGGGTGGCTGGGTTGAGCATCCAACTCTTGATTTTTGCTCAGTTCATGATCTCACAGTTCTGGAGTTTAAGCCCCACATCAGGCTCTGTGCTGACACTATGGAGCCTGGTTAGGATTCTCTCTCCCTCTCTCTCTACCCCTACCCCACTCACATTGTTTGTCTCTCTCTCTCTCTCAAAATAAGTAAATTTTAAAAATATTTTAAAAATAGGGGCACCTGGGTGGTTCAGTTAAGTGTCCAACTTTGGCTCAGGTCATGATCTCGTGGTCCATGAGTTCCAGCCCCACATCAGGCTCTGTGCTGACAGCTCAGAGTCCAGAGCCTGTTTCAGATTTTCAGTCTCCCTCGCTCTCTGCCCCTCCCCCACCCACACTGTCTGTCTGTCTCTCTCTCTCTCTCAAAAATAAACATTAAAACAATAAAATAAAATAAAAAGTAAAAAACCATCAGAATTTACAGTCTGATGCTGTTTTTCAAGGACGTGATCCCATATTTCTTCCTCTATTTGCTTCTTGTTTTAAATAACAGACCACCGGCGCCCCCAAGCCATACCTTGCTCCTCAGCAGACAACATCGGCACCAAGGGAGCCTCCAGGCCGCCTTCCAAAGTGTAAGGTGTCCCTGCTCCCAGCTGGTCCCACGCCTCCTGCTCGTGCAAGCTCGGCGGCGGAGCCAGCAGGGACTGCTGGTGACACACCCACAGCTTCGGACAACGAGCCCTACAGCTCATCTTGTCACGCACCGTCTCACGGGGCCACGCCCGGCCTGCCCACACCGAGCGGGGCGACAGGCGGGGGGCAGGGCTGCGTGTCACTGTTCACTCAAGCCCCGGCCACGTGCACTCTGTGCGCCGCCGAAACCCGGGGGCCCCGGTAAGAGCGGGACACCTGCTCCAGGAAGACGTGCACTCGGTTTTCGCTCTGGCCCTAAGTAGCGGAGAACCTGCGAAGTCAGCGCTCTGACTCTGTCTCTGCAACTGTAGAAGAAAACTAAAAATCACTCCTTCCAAAACCACTGGGAAAAGTACACGAGCCAAAGTGTGACACCCGCACGTGAAGGCGGAAGGAAGACACGCTGGCCGTGACAAGCAAGCACAGGGTCCTGGAGGAGCCCCTGCCCAGGCACGCCCCGACTCGGGAACAACGTCTTCTCCTAGGAAACGCTCCAGTCTTAAGGTGTTCAGATAGCTTCCTAACTGGGAATGAGGTTTATTACGGGATCCTCAGAGACGCCAAGAAACTCTAGTGCCGCGGTTAACTCTTCGCTGAGACCATATGACGTGCGCATGCTCACACTCTGGCCCGAGCCGCGTGATGCTGGCCAACGAGAACGAAATGCGTCCGGAGACAAGGCCTGCCCTGAGTTCTTCGACGAGCCATTTGAACTTCCTGGCTCTCGGTTTCCTTATCTGTAAAAGGGGTGCATAACATCTGCCCTGTTCCTTCCAGCATCCGCGCAGCGCTCTCCCGGCAGCTGGCGGTGGGGCAGTGGGTGAGCAGAGGGCAGGGAAGCAGAGACAGATGAGCGGGGACGTGAGGACTGTGAAGAGAACCGGCCTCGCGGAGGGCTGCAGGGATCAGAGAACATGGCTCTCTTGAGGACGC
>PISW01017261.1:0-10835 GCA_004023785.1 Mungos mungo
CCCCCTTCAGTCCATGGTTCATTTTCAGTATTCAGTGTGGCTCTCTTGAATAGCTTTTATAAGTACAAGCATTAAACAACAAAAAATGAAAATAATTAAAAACTGTACAATGGGAGAATTATTTGCTTAATTGAAGACAGTCTTAGAGCTGAAGGGGTTCTTCATCCAAAGGTTGCAGACTGCCAACCTCTGGGGACAAAATCTGCCCACAGAAGCGTTTTGCTGGACTGGCACAGTGTTACCGGAAAAGTGAATGTGCATGACTGTACCCGGGTCTCGTTGTCTCTAGATTAGTGTGTTCTCCTTACACGTGGGTGTTACACTAGCCTAACTCACACAGAGATCTTCCTAACTTACAGTGGGGTTACGTCCTGATCAACTCATATGTTGAAAATCTCTTAGGCCGAACGTGCATGTAATACGCGCAGCCTACTGAACACCATAGCTTGGTCTCGCCCACCTTGGATGTGCTCAGGACGCTTCTATTAGCTTCTGGTTGGGCGATATCATCTACCAAAAAGCCTATCTTATGATACAGCGTTGCATATATCATACATCTACGAGATACTGTACTGACATGAAAACCAGAATGGTTCTCTGTGTTTTGGGTGTAGACCTAAATGATCCCGTGGGTGGCACGGGGCTGTCATTTGTTGCGAGCGTCACAAGAGACGGTTGTACTGTGTAGCACTGGCCTAGCAGAAGATCAAAATTCAAAAACCAAACTGTGGCTGATAACGGAATGACTATCACTTTTGCACCATCGTAAAGAGGGAAAATCATGAGTTGGATTTATCGTGAGTCTGGGACCATTTTTATGAATGTTACAAATCTGGATCCTGTAAATATTTGATCTCACATCCCTGATAGTCCTGGGAATGAAGACCCAGAGGTGAAGCCCCCACTCTTGAGCCCGTGGTAACCTCTAATGTCCGACCTGGGATGAACTCACGCTGCTCGATAGTTCTCGTGAAGCGGTTATTTCTCCACACAGGTGTTGTTGGCCCACGGGGAGCAAATACTGGTTCAGAGTTAGGGGAAGAAATCTTACTCTTTTAAAAGAAATCTCTTCACCCAACATGGGGCTTGAACTCATGACTGTGAGATCAAGAGTTGCATGCTCTGCCCACTGAGCCATCAGGGTGCCCCCAGAATCTTACGCTTCTTATGTGTAATGTACAGATTTACATATAGTATGTAAATATATAAATATAAAGTGTATATATGAAGTAAAATTATATAAAGTATTCACATTTCATGGTGGAGATGATTAGGTAAACAAATTTTGAGGGGCAATAATGTGAAACTTGAGAAACACTGTGCCATACGCTCAATAAATGGTCATGAATATTTTCTTTGTGTAAGCACTGCAGATACAGCATTGCATAAAGCAAAAACATTCCTTGTTCAGCCAAGAGAAAGAGACTATAAATTCACATCCCTATGTTTGGATCTTAAATCCGCCACTCACTGGGTCTATGACTTGGGTAAGTGAATTAACTTTTATTTTCCTTGTTTTTATTAGATGCAAAATAGTTGTTGGGCACTAACAGTTCTTTTTACATAGATTTGAATGAGGATTAAATGTGCTCATGAAACGATGCTCAACATCACTCATCATCAGGGAAACACAAACCAAAACCACACTGAGATACCACCTCACGCCAGTCAGAGTGGCTAAAATGAACAAATCAAGAGACTATAGATGCTGGCGAGGGTGTGGAGAGACGGGCACCCTCCTACACTGTTGGAGGGAATGTAAACGGGTGCAGCCACTCTGGAAGACAGTGTGGAGCTTCCTCAAAAAACTATCCATAGAACTCCCTCATGACCCAGCAATAGCACGGCTAGGGATTTACCCAAGGGATACAGAAGTGCTGATGCATAGGGGCACATGTACCCCAATGTTCATAGCAGCAATGTCAACAGTAGCCAAAACATAGAAAGAGCCTAAATGTCCATCAATTGTTGAGTGGATCAAGAAGATGTGGTGTATATATATATATGTATGTATATATGTATATATATTTATATATATGTATATATGTCTATATATATATACAATGGAGTACTACATGGCAATGAGAAAGAACGAAATCTGGCCATGTGTAGGAAAGTGGATGGACCTTGAGGGTGTCATGCTAAGCGAAATAAGCCAGGCAGAGAAGGACAGAAGCCATATGTTTGCACTCATAGGTCTAACAGGAAAACAGGAGAAACCTAATGGAGGACCAGGGGGAGGGGAAGAGGGAAAGAGAGTCAGGGAGAGAGAGGGACGCAAAACTTGAGAGACTATTGAATACTGAAAATGAACTGAGGGCTGAAGGGGGAGGGGGGGAAAGAGGTGGTGGTGATGGAGGAGGGCACTTGTGGGGGAGAGCACTGGGTGTTGTATGGAAACTAATTTGACAATAAACTGCTTTAAAAAAAAGGAATTAAATGTGCTGATAGAGTCAGTGCCTGGTGCACAAGACCTGACCAGCGATTGTTTTTATGCCCTTCATTATTTTGTTACAGTAATATTTTGTTAAGTAATAAATGAATATGTAATTCATTTGCTGCAAGTAGGCTTCTTGTCAGTTTGTCTCTCTGTCTGTACTCACCCCTCCTCGCCTGCTGTGTACAAATGCTGGGCCCTGTGAACATTCTCCTCTGCCAACGAGCAGAATCTCTGTCAGTACGGAGAGCCGGAGACACACTGAAGGGGGAGGTTTTTCTTCCCAGTCCTTCCCAACCGCTGTTCTGAGTTTTTCCCACCATCGATTAGTTTTTCCTGTTTTACAACCTTAAAAATTAACCGTACGGTATTTAGTCTTTTGTTTAAGGCTTCTTTCACTCAGCGTAACGTTTTGGGTATTTATTTTTGCTGTGTCTATCAGTAGTTCATTCCTTTTAGTTGCTGGGTTGTATTCTGTTTTATGAATGTACCAGTTTGACTTTTCATTTTTCTATTGTTGTAGTATTAATCCCTGGCATCAGATGGTACTTATGCAAAGTGCCGCTGCCTTGTCCTGTCTTGTAAATGTGCCACACAGTCACCTTCCACGAGGACTTTGAGTCTCAGAACACTGATGAGGAGTCACCTGTGGGACACAGAGGAGACGGAATACTTTGAATAGTCCTCAGTTAGTTTATTTTCAAAAACTTGTCTCCCCTGTGCATCGTATTCTACTGATTCTGTCCTCGCTGTAACCACATTTTAGCACGATGAACTTTTCCTACGTGTGTCTCTCCCCAGAACTAGAAGCTCATTGACGACAGAGACCATCTCTGGCATTGCCAGCACACAGCACAGAACCTGGCACCTTGTAGGTATTTAGCAAATGATTCCTAAATGCACGGCTGAATGAGCAGATGGAAAAAAGCACTCATTGAATGACCCCTTTACCCAACCTTCAGCTTCAATACTTCTCTGTATAATTTAGGTAATATTTTCTTATATCTGCTTATCTATAGCTGTGGAATGTGTCAAATGTTGTTTCAATCCTGTGAGCTTTTATTTTTAACTAGACTAGAAACTGAGGGCAGGGGCAGGGATGTGTCCCTCGTATGCTGCAGCAGGGGTGGGATGGACGGAGAACAGACTTGCCACCTGAATGTGGCTGGATGAAAGTCCACATTTGGAATGATAGGGCGCTAAGTCCCGGAAATCCCGAGATCGGAGAGTCCCACCTTCTGGTTCTTCAAACCGACCAGGAGCATCCGGAGGACCGGGAACGTCTTTTGTGTTTTCGCGTCTCCTGGACCCAGCACATCGCCGGGCACTAGTGGACACTCAGTAAATACTCAGGAGATGACAAGAGGGAGGAGCCAAGGCAGGTGGATGGGAGGAAGCAGGGCAGCAAAGGCAGAGCTGTAAAGTGATCTTTGCAGAAACTTCCACAGAGCCCCGTTCTGTTCTTTCCCACACTAGCTCTGTTTTCATTAAATTATTCACATTTTTAACATTTCTGATGTTGCAAAAAATGCCCGTCTTTCTTTCACTGCTGACAACCTAACTCTGAGAGCAGCTGCTGTGGTTCCTGCAGCTGCTGCGTCACGTGCCTGAGATGACAGAGCTCCAGCTCTCATGATTGAGCGGCTTCGTTTGCAAGAAAACAAGACAGGATACTCTGCTGCCTGGATCTGGTGGGAATGTAATGTAATTAGCATCTGATTGACACAATGTGCTGCTGACAGCTGTGTTTGTGGAGTGTCTGTGGAAGCAAGAAATTACCATAATCGAAATCAGCATCCCAGTCTATTTAGCGTCCTGCTGCATCTCTCCAGCCGTCAGCTCTGGGACTTCTGCGTGCTCACTGCGCACTCCAGGGAGGTCACAGCCAACAACACTCCACTGAACACACTTGGGTTTGTGGGGTGTTTAGTGCAGGCTTGCTGCAGAGACTTAATCAGATACATCTGAAAATGGGTCTTTGGAGTTTTGACCAAAGGACAGGTGTTTTTTAACGTCAGGTATTAGGGAACGTTAGGGATCTCAAATGAGAGAATCTTACCCCTGGGGCCAAAGATATGATCACAGCAGTGACATTCGGGGCTTGCACAGTGCACGTCTCTCATACTTCTCAGGAAGGACACGGTGGTCTAGGACGGATTGCTCACGGGGGCCTCTCCTTAAACACCCCGGGCTGTGCGGGAGGATGTCGGGATTACCCATGCTTGTATACCCAGTGCCTGTGACAGAAGCAGTGGCAGGCGAAAGCAAACGAGCAAATGGATGGCATCAGGTGTGATGGGGCTGGGAGATGAGAGGTTTTCAGTCCAGAGCGCAATGCATCCATTCCCTGCAGAAAGATCCTGTGAGTTTACAATTCACTGTATGACCGGCAGGGGGCACCTTCTAACCGAGGACAGAGGAGGGAGAGAGCACATCTGAATATGAGCACAAGGCAAGTGTCCAGGAAGAAATGGGTCTTGAATGACACAAATGCTTTATTGGAGACAAACGTTTTAATAATATAATATAGGAGGTGGTAATTGCAAAGAAAAATTACATTAACAGAAATTATATTAATAGAGATGAAAACGTGTGGGGTAAGATGTCTTCAGGAGAGAGAGGTTGGCTCACAGAGAGAGGAACAGTAGGGTAAGTTAGGACCAGACCATGAATGGCCTTGAAGAGTCTCAAATTTTGTTTCGTAACCGTGTGGGACCTTTGAAGATCGTTGAGAAGGGGATGACCTGATGAGATTCATGATGTGGGAGAAAAGCCTCCAGCATAAGGTGAGGAATACACAGGCTGAGAAATGGCCTCACTGGTTAGAGTAATTTTCAGCATTTCCTGTGGAAAAACAATAATCAGGAAACAGGTCTGCCCCTGAGGCCTGGAAGCAGGGCTGCTGATGTGGAAATGAGTTTTCAGAGAGAACATGAAAAATGGATTGTCAGGTTCTCCCGATGGATAGACTCCCAGCTAAGGGTCAAGGGGGGCCCTGAAGTACAGAGGCGCCCAGATGCACGGACAGCGAAAATGTGATGCCGTTAGAAATGGGGGAAGTCTAAAGCAGATGCTGATAAAAATAAAACGTTCTTCCCGCTTTAGCACGTCGTTCATGTACGTGACACACACCGATTTTCTTGGTCCATCCAATCTGGCGTGGTAGAACACAGATATGAGAAATATCTGGGGCAGTGTTTCTCAAAGTACTCTCCGCCAACTTGCTTCTGAAGTGCTGCATGCATCCGAGACTTTATAAGCCAAACAGGCACCTTGTAAAGTCCTGCAGCAAAGAAACCTTCTTCATTCTGCTTATGAACTGCTTCAAACATTAAGTTTCTCAAACCTTTTTAAAAATGAAGCTTAATGGGTCACCTGGGTGGCTCAGTTGGTTAACATCCGACTGCTGATTTTGGCTCAGGTCATGATCTCACAGTTCCTGAGTTCAAGCCCTGCTTTGGGCTTTGGGAGGACAGCACAGAGCCTGCTTGGGATTCTGTCTCCCTCTCTTTCTGCCCCTCCCCCAGTTGTACATGCATACTCTCTCTCCCTCTTTCTCTCTCTCCTTTTCTCAAACTGAATGGATAAACATTGAAAAAAGAAAGCTTATGAAGGATTGAATGAAGAACATATTTTGCAAAAGGTTAATATAGTCCCAACTCCTTATTTCGTAGACTAGAACACCAAGCCCAGGGATGCTCTGTGCCGTTTTCACTGCTAGGGGCAGAGTCCAGACTGGATTCTACTCTTCACAGTTCTGTATCCGGGGCTCCTCCTTCGTTGGCAGTTTCTGATTAATGAGGGTGATTGGTGCATCTTCCCTAAACTGGAATCAGCTGGCGTGAGTGTGATCCCTCTGTCCTGTCCTGCCTTCTTCCCTCAGGCCCTTTCCCTCCATGGCAGGAAGCCCTTCAAACCTCAACTCTAACATTTCTTTCTACCTTCCCGTTCCAACTTCCCAGTGTTAAAGAACAAGAAGTCAACTAATTTCAAAGATCACGTAGGCTTTATTGAACAAGTCATGAATTGAGCAGGATCCTGTCCAGCAAGCAGGAAGTACTCCTCAAGCAGCAGCAGAAAAGGTTTCCAAAGCATCTATGTGTCCATCTTTGGGCCAGCACCACACTGTTCTGATTACTACAGCTTTGTAGCATATCTTGAAATCTGGGACTCTGATGCCTCCGGCTTTGTTCTTCTTTGCCAAGATTGCTTTGGCTATTTGGAATCTTTTGCAGTTCCCTACACACTTTATGACTGTTTGTTCTAGTTCTGTGAAGAGTACTACTGGTATTTCCATAGGGATTACACTGAATCTCTCCATTGATTTGGGTAGCTGTTCTTCCCATCTATGAACATGGTGTATCTTTCCATTTATTTGTGAGTGAGTAACTTCTTAAAAACATATTGGACTAAAGCTGTATCAGTCAGGATTCTCCAGAAAAAAAGGGTCAAGGGATTGGCTATGCAGTGTGGGGACGGGCACCTGAAAATCCGTAGGGCAAGCCCTCGGGTGGGGAACTCAGGTGGGATTTGATGCCTGCAGTCATGACACAGAATCCTTTCTTCTTTCAGAAACCACAGGCTTTCTCTCAAGAAACTAAGTGGATGAAGTTCATCTCCATTATTCAGGGCAATCTCCTTCACTTAAAGTCAACTGATACCGATGTTAACCACATCTACAAAACACCTTCACAGTGACATCTATATTAATGTTTGATTAAATAGTTGGGTCCTAGATAGACCCTGGTGAGGTTGACGCATAAAATTAACCATCCCATCAGCCAATGAGGAAAAATTGATACTTCAAGCAATTGACTAAAACTAACATTAACAAAATCCATAAAGTTTCAAGAGCTACCTTTCTTAGAATTTGAAAATGAAGACGTTTTCTCAGCATCAACACATTCTTGGGGTCTGTCAGCAAAACTAATTTTTTCCTAAGACAACCGAAGACTATCATGAAATAATTGTCTTGTGACATATTTTCTACAGAAATGCAGTAAATTCTGAATAGATTTCTGTATCGCCCACTGTGCCGTGGTTTATACCGCTGGGAGGCCAGAGCAGGCTTGAAGACAAGAGAGTAGACGGGCCAGGTGGCAACACCCACCTCCCTTCACTGCTGTCTTTGCCGCAGTGTAAACACTGTCCACCCGCATTGAATCCATGTTGACAGAACCATGTCACTCTGCTCTTGTCCCCAAAGTAAATGAAACCATAGAAGGAAGATTTTTCTTTAAAGAGCTTTCACCAGTTTTCCCCTCTTTTACCTGAAAAGTGACTACTGTGTTTGCCAGCCCTCACTCCCTGGGAATGAAGGGGGTCTACTGGCTGCGTGTAGCCGCAGGGGTGAGGACTAATGACACGGTGGGTGTGGTCGGCGTGCTCGGAGGTGGTGCCTTCTGGCAGCGCAGAACCCCCTCTGGGGGTAGTTGAAGGACATCCTCATCAAGAAGCCCAGCTCATCCAGCGAGGGCAGAGAAGGTGGGGGAGGTGGCCCGTGTGCCTCTGCCAAAGCGCTTTCCCGATCACTGCAGGTTTCCTTAATGCCCACTCGTAGGGCTAAAGTTCAGGCGACTCCGTCTCTAGAGAGGAAAATAATAAAATTAACTTTACCTACATTACACGCTCGAGTGTGGTGATAATGATCTAAAACATCAAGAACCAGGAAGCCCTTGGAGTTTAGTTTATTGATTCAAAAGACTTTTTGCTATAAAATAAATTTAAGTAAGGATTTTCGGCAAGAATCCAGGGCCTGCTTATGGCTGGAAGTGGCAGTCAGTTATTCCCTTCCCAACACTGGATCTTGAGAGAGCTCCGGCTTGACCTCTGCACTGACAGTGCGGAGCCTGCTTGGGATTCTCTCCCTCTCCCCCTCTCTCTGCCCGCTTCTGCTCTTTGTGCAAGCTCTCTCTCTCTCCATAAATAAATAAGCTTTATTTTTATTTATTTTTAGTTTTTGAGCTAAGCAATAGAGTTTATTGAGCGAAAGTACAAAACTCTCAAGAGCGAGTGGGTCCCAACTGGTTTGCTCTAAATAAATAAACTTAAAAAAAGAACGTACTAGCAAAATAAAAACCAGAGGGGAGTCGGGACTGAAGACACGTGCGGCAGCATTGTCCGGATTGCAGGGGCGGGGTTGGCTGTGGCTGCGGATCCCTTGCTGCTGAGACAACCTGACGGGCTGATGGCATCTTGTGGACAGTGTCTATGGATCTGCGAGGAAAAGGCTTTTATCTCCCAAGCGCTGGACTTACTGGGAGCCTCATGTTTTGGTGAGGAGAAGCTCATGACTGATGTTACAGACAAATGTCTCTGTGGCACGTTGAAGACCCACGTGGGTGAGTCGGCAGGTAGATAATGTGGGGATTGACAGGGCAGCGAACAAAACAGCCAGACGGGGTCTGCTGGCCGTGTGGCCGGTTCCGCCCCCACCACCACGAGACGCAGCAGCAGGAGCTCGGGGAGCTCTCCGTCAGCCCTCAGGGAGCCCCCCCCCCCGAAGCCAGCCCTTGGGGGCAGTCGGTTCTTGGATGAATATCTCAGGAGTCCTCGTGAGTCTTTACGGATAAGAAATGTGCTGGTTATCACTTGGTATGTGAAAAATGCCCCCGATACTCAGCAGCTTAGAACAACGAGCATTTTTTTATGCCACAATTTTTTTGAATGGCTTGGCCGTGAGATTCAGGCTCGGAGTCTCCGGAGAGATGACAGGAGGCAGTTGGTACATGCAGGCTGGGGGAAAACCGCCTTCTAAAAACACTGCCGGGGGCCAGTTTGAACCTGCTCTAATTAACCCTGGAGCCATGTGTCCTAGGATCTCGGCAGCATTGCTGGGGGGCCCTGGGAGCCTTGTTCCCAGAGAGTCCTGGGTCCCCACCAGCAGCAGCTCCAGATGGGGACTGGCTGTCAGCCTCTGCTGCTGCTGTGTTGGATCACCCTGGGGGCCCCTCGGCCCAGGGGAACGGCCATGTCGTCAGGCCGTCAACGCCCGAGGGGTTTAGGATTTCCTGGGACCCGGAGAGTTCAAGCGATCTCAGCATCCAGATCAGCAGTGTGTGCGTATGGGGGACTCAGAGCGTCTGAATGGTTCCTGGCCCGAAGCTAATCCATGGCACCTATTGCCCTGAAGACAGATCTGGGGGCGACACGGGTCTTGCACGGCTGAGTGGGGTATCCTCTAGATAAGAGACATCTGGGAGACCTGGCTGCGGAGACGCCACTGCTCTTGAGGGTTGGTGTGGGAAAGCAAAGTGCACACACGTCCTGCCCAGATCCTTGGAGCAGGGTGAGGGTGGGCTCGCCCACAGGCTGGTACTCAGTCAGGACTAAGGTCAGTGGAGGCAGTGTCACTCTCCTGGGCTATGGCAGAACCCAGGCACCTGCACAGCATAAAGTCTCCTATTCCTCCTGAAGACAGGTATCAAGGGACCTCTGAAGCCTTGCTTGGAGGGACCAGGTCACCTGGAATGAAGGGCACCAGGGAGCCCTGGTCCTCCTCAGCAGCACTTCAAAATAGGAATAATTGACTGGGGCACCTGGGGGTTCAGTTGATTAAGCGGCTGACTTCGACTCAGGTCATGATCTTGCGGTTCATGAGTTCCAGCCTCACAGTGGGCTCTGGGCTGACAGCTTGGAGCTTTGGGCTTGTCTTCGGGTTCTGTGTCTCCCTCTCCTCTGCCCTCCTCTGCTCACTCTCTGTCTCTCAAAAATGTAAAAAAAATTTCAAAAACACAAACAAAATAGGAACAGACTATTATGGACAACGGTGGTGGTGTTGGGGGGAGTGGTTCATCCAGGAGAATACCCAAGTGTCTAGGCTGGGCCACGATGTGGGAGGTCTGAAGGGCCCGGTCACCCTGACCAGAAGGGCGCATACTGTGCACGTCAGTACCAAGGGGCTCAGGGTTTGCAGGGTTCTCCCACAAGTCAAGGGGCCTGAGCAATGAGACCAGCAGCACAGACCTAGGGGACAAGGCGTGTACCTAATCACAAACCCTAAGTTGCCCACAGGACAGTATTTCTCCTGAGGGCAGAACCTTGACTTTCCTGCTGAGGAGGGGCCATGCCGGTGGGTCCTCGCAAGAGACCCACTGGAGCCCTTGTTGCCGGAGACACCCCGACTCCATCAGAGAACAAGTCCAAACGCAGGCTGACTGTCGCCGTCTGCAGCTGCTGCTTCCAAGGGATTTCCGGGGGCCTCCCCTCAGCTGTCTATGCGGGGTCCGGGCTCCCCAGACCTCGAGGGCCCAGCTGTGCGGGCCTGGTGAAGGAGTACATACTGCACTTGCCTGTGCAAGGAGTTCCGGTTTGCCAGGGGTCTGGGAGAAGACAAGGGTCGGGAGGGGACTGGCCACAGGTGGAGGCTCTTGGCGGCCTAGGCATATGCCGAACTGCA
>PISW01017262.1:0-10837 GCA_004023785.1 Mungos mungo
CTTGAAACAGAACTAGTAGTATCCTAGGAAGACCCTTCATCATTTCTGACTTTGGATAGTCCAGTAACTTCCTAACTAATCTCCGTGTCTCAGCCTTGTGCCCTTAAAAGGGATTCTGCACCAGTGCATACAAGACCCACCATAACCAGCCCCCACTTAACCTCTTCAGGCTCTACCCTTACCTGTGAGCCCTGCAAATTATGCTGTAATAACCCCCAACCTGCTTCTATTAATACATTCACACGCTGAACTCTACCTGTCTCCCAGCTTTACTCATACTGTACCTCTGCCTGAAATGGCCCCTTCCCCTCACTCACAAACTTCTAGGCACCCCTAAAGATTCATCTTAAGTGGCATCTTCACCAGGGAATGTTCTTTGAACCCTCCTTTCTGCCTCAGTGGCTGTGTATCATGCCTCTTTGTTATTAATTTCCTCCTCATACTGAAATAATCTTTTCAAATGCCTGTGCCGTCCACCAAAGTGAGTTATTTGTTGATAGGGACAATGCTTTTTGGGTTGTGTTTTTTAACCTTGTCATGTTTATGCTTGAATTTTTAACATCTACATTGTCCCCGCACAACAATTTTGCTGACTCGTTTTATTAAACTCATAGAACCAGGACCGGGTGGCCATATGGAGGTACAATGCTGGTATTGTGGCAAGAACTCCAGACACTCTGGTTTCAAGCCGTTCTTACTAGCTCTATGTCACCTTGGAAAACTCACTTTTTATGTTTCTGAATTCCGTCTTCTTATGCATAAAATGAGATGAATACCTACCACAGTTTATTGAGTGAAAGTGCCTGGCAACCCACAAGTTCATTTTCAAAAAGGAGTGGAGGCGGAGGAACTGAAAAAGGGTGGTGAAGGGAGCTGAGAGATGACCTACATAAACACCTGGTACTGATGCAATGAGAATTAGGAAGTGCAGAGGGGCCTTGCTAGGGGAAGTTACCGTGTCAAAGGAGAGTATTGGGCCTCTGAGAGCGGAAGGGAACAAAGGCAAGTGGTCAGGAAAGAATGGAGTGGAGGCCTGAGTACCTGTGAATGGCCATGGAGTCAGAAGAAGGGGAGAGGGATTAAGGGATAAGAAGCAGTCATGAAGATGGGGAAGATGGAATTTACTTTACTTGGGTCAACCATGGTTGAAGAGATGCAGTGAGAAATCCTTAACTGTAATTTTAACCTGAAAGTAAAGAAAGACCTGTTCCGTAGTCACCTGTACAGACTGGGAGGAGAGGGTTGGGATACGGAGAAGGAAATAGGGAGGGTTTTAGAGTTGCCATGGAAAGTTCAAGTCCAGAGGACATCAAGGTAGAGATGACTGCAAAATGAAGACCCAAAAGGGAGAGCAAGGAAGAAGGAGACACATCTAGGTACTGAAAGCTATTTGGTAGATAATATATTCAAGGCTGAAGAAGCCAGGGGAATGTTAACAAAATGAAAATATGGAAGAACCCCTCCCAAAGGAAGGTCTGAGAATTGCAGTAGATCAAGTCTAAACAGTGAAGGAAAAAGAACACTGATTTTGAACTCAGATATACCTTACTTTCTTGCTCCCTTCTCTACTCTCTTCTGAAATTTTGGGTAAGTTAATGAACAATTATAAGGCTGTTTCTTTATGATTTCTAAGGTGAGAGTGAAGTCACATACCTAGAAATTTTGTGAAAATTAAGAAAGATAATGTGTAAAAGTGCCCGGCAGTGTCTGGCACCCCAGTGAGTGTCAGGATCTGATCATCTCTTTTTCCCTTTTGTCGTGTGTCTGCCTGCTCTGGGGGCATAGGTGTCTTTGGCCTCTGGTTCCCTGCACCAGCTGCTGGATGTCATGCTGGTGAGTTCACATTCAGCCATTCACTCCTCAACCTCTTCCCCAAACCACAGTCCATTCACTAAGAGCAGCTGGAAGCCAGTGAATCGAGTCAGAAGTATGGGTCAAGAGACACATGTGGGTTTGGGTGTCTTCCCCGTCTCCCTCTGAAAAGGATGAGTCCCCCCAGAGAGAGAGGAGTCCTTGTGGAGGGCAGTTTTCTGTCTTCTGCCTCCAACTTACAGCATTGTTTTCTCGTTCTCAAACCATGCCCTCCCCAGCTGCCAGTTTTGAAACGCTGCAGTGTGAAGGACCTGTCAGCACCCAGGACAGCGGCTGCGATACTGAGGAGGACTTGATGGGCCCAAAGGAAGTTGACTTCCAGGTCAAGGGCTACACTTTCAGTAAACCCTTTCATCTGATTGTGTCCTACGGTGAGGCCCTGGGAGGGACTAGCCAGGGCAGGCCTGCTCTTTCTTCCATTTCCCAAACCTGACCTTTCAGCCCAACAGCCCACTCAGGAAGGTGTCCCCAGGAAACTGGCTATGGGATGAGATATAGTTGCCCCCTCCCCCTTATCGATGGGGGATATGTTCCAACACCCCCAGTGAATGCCTGAAACTGAGGATAATACCAAAGACTACATATACTATGTTTTCTCTATACAAACAAAGTGGTGATAAAGTATAAACTAGGCACAGTAAGAGATCAATAAGAGATTAACAACAATAGCTAGTAATATAGAATAGTTATAACAACATACTGTGATAAAAGTTATGTGAATGTGGTTTCTCCCTCTCTCAAAATATCGTACTAATACACATCCTTCTTGTGATGATGGGAGATGATAAAGTGCCTATGTGATGAGATGAAGGAGCTGAATGACAGAAGTGTCGTGATGCAGTGTTAGGCTACTATCGGCCTTCTGATGATATGTCAGAAGGACGATCATTTGCTTCAGGACTCCAGTTGACCATGGAAAGTGAAACCGTGGTGAAGGGGAGACTGCTGCACTTTCTTCCCCATATTCAGCCCAGAAAAGTGAGGATTTCCTCAGTCTTAGGTCCTAGCAAAGTTGTTCCACAATCCCAATCAGGGGTTGGGCCCCTGAGAAAGTTTGTGGGGGGGGTTGTCTGTGTGGGCAGTACTGGGGGAAATCTCAAGGAAGGCAGTGGATCACACTCAGCTCTTGCTTTGGGCCGCAGACTGGCTGATTCTCCAAGGTCCAGTCAGCCCTATATTTGAAGGAGACCCATTAATTCTACGCTGCCAGGCCTGGCAAGACTGGCCACTGACCCAGATCACCTTCTACCGAGATGGCTCCGCCCTGGGACCCCCTGGACCTAACAGGGAATTCTCCATCGCCGTGGTGCAACAGGCCGACAGTGGCCAATATCACTGCAGTGGTGTCTTCAGAAGTCCAGGTCCTGGGAGTCCAGAAACAGCATCTTCCGTGGCTATCAAGGTCCAAGGTAAGACATGGAGGGAATGTTACTGTAGCATAGGCAGGTAGGGAGAGGCAGAGGGACCACTACTGTCTTTCATTAGAGGTGGCAAGATCCCTGAAGGCTAAGGAACAGGTAGCTGACAAATGTCCAAGTTGGGCTTCAGGAAGAGCATCATCTCAGCATTGTGTTCTCAAGTCATTTGGCGCTCTCCAAGTTCCGCCTGCTTCCCGCAGCTCTATCCTACAGACCCATGCTTCCCAGTGTTCACTGATTGGGCATCCGGACCAATGTCAGATTTGCCCATCTCTGGGTCTTTTCTAATCTCATCTACTTGGAGAGAAGACTCGCAATGTTCAAATGGAGCTTTTCTAAGAGTGCTCATTGCTGATGGAAATAGGGAGAGGAACATGTGACTGGGTTCTTTGTGTACAAGAATCTTTGGTTAATGGGTTAGCACACCATTTAATAATGACCTCAGCCAGCATTCGTTCTACCTTGTTAAAATCATGTGGTACGGTGTTATCTGCCGTGTTTGTTCTTCGTCCGGCATGAATGTAAGATGGTTGAGCTCTTCTTTCTCCCCTCTCTCCCCCAGAACTGTTTCCAGCCCCACTCCTCAGAGCCACCCCCTCAGCTGAGCCCCAAGAGGGGGGCCCAGTGACCCTAAGCTGTCAGACAAAGCTGCCCCTACATAGATCAATGGCCCGCCTCTTCTTCTCCTTCTACAAGGACAGCAGGACAGTGTGCAGCAGGGGTCTCTCCTCGGAATTCCAGATCCCCACAGCTTCAGAGGCACACTCTGGGTCCTACTGGTGCGAAGCAGCCACTGAGGACAACCAAGTTTGGAAACAGAGCTCCAAGCTGGAGATCCGGGTGCAGGGTAAGTTAATATGTATTTATCTGTTGTGTGTGAAAAGTCAGGGAAAGAAAGATTGGACCCATGAGCTGGCGTTTGGTGTAAGCAGGTTAAGGAAGGACACAGAGGAGGAAGGAACAATGATCCGGGGGTGGAAGAGAGTACAGTTAGGGACCTTTGCCCTCCCACCACGGTGCACACCTCACCAAACCAAGACCTGGGCCAGCTCCACAGCTGCTGCCTTGTGCTCCCTACCTGAACTCTGGGCATCAGCAGGAATATCAAATCTAAAGTGAAGACGAGGTCATCTGGAGTTCATGTTCAATTCTGGGACCCCCAATTAAGAAGGCCACATTTACCTGGAATAATATCCTCAGAAGAGGTAAAGAGGGTAATGAGCGAGCTTAAAGCCATATCATAAGAAAAATAATGGGGAGGGGTGGAAGATGCTCAACTTGAAGAGGACGTGACCCAAGGGGCCAGTAGAGGTGTCCTCAAAACACTGAAGGCGGGCACAAATATGAGGAGTTGCACTAAAGTCACATACAGTAAAGAGGTTGACCTAGGACCAATTACCACATCTGTCCTGCTGGAAATTAGGTTCTGAGAATTGGCTAATATTCATAGTCCTGCAATGATGATGCCTCATCACTGAAAATTTTCAAACTGAAGTAGCCAAGTTTCAGATTCAAATTTTGACCATGAGGGAGTCCTCAAACCTCTGTTGCCATTGAACCCCACACTCTTACATGTGCTCCTACCCCATAATGCAGGTCCCTCCAGCTCTACTGCACTCCCCACCTTGAATCCAGCTCCTCAAAAATCAACTGTTCCAGAATCTACTCCAACAGAGTCCCCTGGATCTCAGCCTCCACTGTCCACTCCTTCTAAGAATTCAGACTTCTCCTCTCCTCGGCAGATTTTAGACCCCCATTTGAGTCACCAGATGGGCATTCTTCTCAAGCAAATGCAGGATATGAGAGCTCTCCTTGGTCACCTGGTCATGGAGCTGAGGGACTTATCTGGCCTCCTGAAGCTTGAGACCATGAAGGATCATGCCAAATATGAGTAAATAATTCCCTCCAGTATTGTTCATCTACTCCCAATAAACTCAACTTTTTTTTTTACCTTTCCTCTTTCTGTTCTATACATACACATAATACCCATAAAAAGCTTTACAAATTGCCCAGTGTTACATAAGAGTAACAGACATAGGTGAGTAGACATAAATTTGCACAAAGCGATCATTGGAGTTTAGCTAGAATTATGTATTTTCTCATAACATGACAACATAATCCTGTTCTCTCTAAACCAGGAGTTGCCTTCTGCTGCCCAGACCAGAGTCTGGTGATTGAAAGAAAATCAGTGAGATGGATCTAGTGCAGCAATCTCTATTGGAGGCAACCCCCACCCCCAACCAAGGGGATATCTGGCAATATCTGGAGACACTTTTGGTCTTCACCTTGTGGGAGGTGGTGGTACTAGCATCTAAGGAGTAGAAGCCAAGCATGTTGCTAAGCATCAGGTAAGACACACTGGACAGCCCCCACAATAAAGGATTATCTGGCTCAAAATGTCAATAGTGCTGAGATTGAGAAATGTCAACCTAGTGGAAGCCAAGTGTTAGACTCTGGGGTGAGCCTTTACCTCTTTGCTGGCTGCCCCCCTCCAGCATCGTTCAGCAAATATTGATTTCACGCTGGTATTTTGTTGGCCTCTACCACATATCAAAATTTGTGCTCTGTTAAGTATACTCATAAGATAGTGTCCCTCTCTATAGAGGGTTTAGACTTTGGAATAGAGGAATAAGAATTCCCTTTCCCAGCAAACAATGAAAGCAGGGTATTTAAAAATTTCCTACTGGATCCTACTGGACTCAGAAATATGCGATCAAGCATAACATTGCCAGAACAGTAATTATTGGTTTCTTATACTTGTCTCTGACATGTTTTTCTTTAACAAAATACATATGTCTATTTTGATACCATAACAATACTTTTTTTCTACATTTGGACTGCTATTGTGCATTCACAGCCAATGAAAGATAGCTTGACAGACTCTATGATAACCTTTGGTCAATGGGTTAGCACACCATTTAGTAATGACCTTAGCCAGCATGTGTTTTCACCATGTTATCCTAAATCATGTAGGACAATGTTATCTGCTCTATTCTTTCTTTATGCCATTTATTCTGTGCAGTTTTGACCCATAATGATTTGCAAAAGATGTGCATGTGATCTCTCCAGACATGCCACAAAGAAACAAAGGAACAGAATCAGGTTGGATATTAAAATTTGAGTTTTATCTAAAATGCGAGTTTTATGGTGGTTCTTAACACCTTCAAGGCCAAGGATCAGGAGGTCCAATTGGGAACTGGTAAAAGCCCATAAACGTTTTTGCAGTGAGAGGATCAGCTCACAGCTGTGTGAATGGGAGTTGCAAGAAATGATGACCAGAGATATTTCATGACTTTGGTGGATTTGGAAGCAGGGAAGTTCAATTGCTAAAGGACCATGCTGGATATGCCTTCAAAGGTACTATGTTATAACCATCCTGCTTGGAGCTTATCTCAGCTAATGGTATTATTGTCATGAATGCATCCTGCAAGCTTTCGTGCTAAACACGGGATTCATGTACAAATAATAAAAGCTATCAGCGATCAGGGAAGGAAGAAATGGATACAGCGGACTGAGGTTGGTGTCACATCTACGCTCCTCATCGGTGGGTCTGTGTGCACCTCTATCAACACACTGCATTTGAATTTTTGTTATCCTATTTTTATTCACTGGAGGGTGAGCTCTTCAAGAGCTCCTTGGGCTCTTTGCTCCTCATCGATTCTTTGCTGTCTAGTTCAATGAGGGAGAGTTAAGCTCTAAAATCCTGTTCAGCTGAATTGAGTTGAGCCAGCATAAGGAAAGGTATCTTGAAGAAGATGGGAATGAATGCGCGTCTGGCATCAGCAAAATCTCCAGACTCTGCCCATGGGACCCAGCCTACTTGGAACTTGGAAGCCTCAGGGAGAGGATCTCCTATCACTGGGGATGAGGAAGGCAGGACAAGAGCTGAAAGGCTGGGGAGGAGGGGCTTTTACCGTCTCCATCTGCCCCTCTAGCCGGGGGAGTCTGGGAGGGGGTGGGACAGAGGAATTGTTACACTGGATCAGGTTTCTGGCCTGTGCAGCTTAGGTCTGTCACCCACAGAGATCCCAGTGCAGCTGTGCGAGATGCTGTCTCTGGAATCAACGTTAGATAACAAACACACCCATTACCCTGTAAAATTGAATGCGTGCATACACTATAACCCAGAATCTAGTGCCTGGGTGTATACGCCCAACATAATTTCAGTGTATGTATATCAGAAGACAGGTGTAATACTGTGCATAATAGCACTATCCGTAAAAGCAAAATTTTGGAATCAATTCAGTTGTCCACCAACAGAAAAATGGATAAACGGTTCAACTTTCATGGAATGGAATACTGTGCAACAGTAAAAATTAATAAACCATAGTTAAAAATGAAGCAACATAAAAAATATCATAAATATAATTTGAGTGGAAAAAAAGTCCCAGAAGATACCACACTGTGTGATGCCCTTTATACAAAGCTTAAAAACAAGTAAAACAAAAACTGTATTGTTTAGGCATTCACATACATGTAGGATAAACCTTTTTAAAAGGCATAAAAATGGAAACACCAAGATTAGGATAGTAGTTACCTTGGAAGGGTTGGCTGGAGAGATCATGAGGAAGAAACGCATAGGTAAATACAAATTACCAGTAATTTAAAAAAATCCTTTCTGAGTAGGAATTTGAGTCTCCTTTAAATATATATCTCTCCCTGCATCATCTTCAAATTCCTGTGTATTTTCTGCCTTTAGCTTCTCTTAGAGATAACAAGAAGCTAAGTTTACTGCCTACAATGTGGAGTTGTTCTTTCCTTTATTGATCCTCAAGTAACCACACCACCCTATTAAAGACGGTCCCATGTACCCTCAGTGTTGCTGGATTTGGTGAACCTTTGTTTGTTTGTTGACCTTAAAGTCATGACTGTATATTTTTCTTGCATTTTCCCAGTTTTGATCAGGTCAGACAAAATAGATCATTTTTTTCAGTACTGAAGAAACATCACTTAATGTAGCATTTATGTATGGAGTATTATGCTATTAGAAAAAAGAAGATGCTATCTAGGGGAAAAGAATATAAATTTAACATGATTTCTACTCTCAAAGAAGAATTCACTTGGGGCACCTGAGTGGCTCAGTTGGTTAAGTGGCTGACTCTCGATTTTGGCTCAGGTCATAATTTCACACTCCACGTTGAGCCCCACACTGGGTTTCTCTCTCTCTGTCTCCCTCTCAAAATAAATAAATAAACTTAAAAAAAAGAGTTCCCCTGAAGTTTGTGAAGTCTAAGTTGGTTATATTATATGTTTCTCTATTCTTTTACACATCTGTGGGGAAAAGCAACAGCTTCTGCACAGCAAAAGAAATAGTAGACAGAGTGAAAGGGGAACCTCTGAAGTGGGAGAAAATATTTCCAAACCAAATCTCTAAGGCATTAACATTCAAAATATATAAAGAACTCATATAATGAAATAGCAGAAAAACAGATAACTTGATTTAAAAAAAGGCAAAGGACTTGAATAGACACTTCTCAAAATAAAACCTACAAATGGCCATCAGGTATATGAAGAGGGGCTCAACATCACCAGTCATCAGGGAATGCAGATCTAACCCACCATGAGACGTCACCTCACACCTGCTAGAATGGCTAGTATCAAAAAGACAAGCAGTGGGGTTCCTGGATACTTCAGTCGGTCAAGTTTCTGACTCTTGGTTTTGGCTCAAGTCAGGATCCCAATGTCGTGGGATCAATCTGTCAGGCTCTGTGATGAGCATGGGGCCTGCTAAAGATTCTCTCTCAGGGTGCCTGGATGGCTAGTTGGTTGAGCGTCAAACTTCAGGTCAGATCATGGTCTCATGGTTCGTGAGTTTGAGCCCCATGTCAGGCTCTGTGCTGACAGCCTGGAGGCTGCTTCAGATTCTGTTTCCCTCTCTCTGCCTCTCCCCCACTCATGATCTGTCTCTCTGTCTCTCTCTGTCTCTCTGTCTCTCAAAAATAAATCAACATTAAAAAAAAAGTTAAGGAGTGCCTGCGTGGTTCAGTCAGTTGAGCGTCCAACATCAGCTCAGGTCATGATCTCATGGTTTAAGGGCTTGAGCCTCACATTGGGCGCTGTGCTGATGGCACAGAGCTTGCTCAGAACTCTCTGTTTCCCTCTCTTTCTGTCCCGCCTTCTCTCTCTCTCTTTCAAAATAAATATATAAACATTTTTAAATTAAAAAAATATTCTCTCTCTTTCTCTTCTCCTCTCTCCCGCTTGCTCCCATGCTCGCTCACTCTCTCTCTCTCTCTCTCTCTCTCTCTCTCAAAACAACAACAATAACAAGACAAGAAGTAACAAGTACTGATGAGGATGGAGGGGAAAGAGAGCCCTGCGCTGATGGTGGGAATGAAAACTGGTGCAGTCACTATGGAAAACAGTGGGGTTCATCAAAAAAATCAAAAATGAAAATTTAAAAATTAAAAAAAAATTTTTTTAATTAAAAAAAATTAAAAATAGAACTGTCTTATGAACAGGAATCCCACTTCCGGGTGTATATGTAAAGGAAGTGACATCAAAGAGATTCCTATACTTCTGTGTGCAACGTAGCACTTTTCACAACAGCTAAAGCCTGGAAACTACCTACATGCTAAACGTGTATTGAAAGATGAACGGATGAATAAATTGTGAGATTTCTGTGTGTATGTGGACACACACACACACACACACACACACACACAATGGAATAGTATCCAGCCTTTAAAAAAATCCTACCATTCACAAAAACATAGATGAACTTGGAAGACATTACACTAAGTAAAATAAGCCAGAGACAGAAAGACAAATATTGTATGATCTCATTATGTGTGGATCTAAAATAGTGAAACTCAGGGAAGCAGAGAGTTGAATGGTGGTTGTCAGAGGCTAGAAAAGAGAAAGAGAGAGAGAGAATAAGCAGGAGCAGTTGGTTCCCGAGACCATGGAGGTTGAGAAGACCCATCATCTGGCATCTATAAGCTGGAGGCACAGGAAAGTATAATTTGGTCCGAATCCAAAGGCCTGAGAACCAAGAGAGCTGATGGTGTAAATCCAAGTCCAAGGGCCAGAGAAGAGAAGATGGGATTTCCCAGCTCAATTCCCAGCTCAATCATAGATGCAGAGGGGGAAAAAATGGTGGTGGGGGGGCCAATTTCTCTTAACTTTGGCTTTTGTTCTAAAAGAGAAAATGGGGGGAGGGGGCGCCTGGGTGGCTCAGTCGGTTAAGCATCCAACATGATCTTCTGGTTCCCGAATTCATCCGTGCCCATGTGGGGCTCTCTTGTCAGTGCAGACCCGCTTCGAATGGGGGCCCCCAGGGGGCGCTCAGTTGGATAATCTGCCGACTCTTGATTTCAGCTCAGGTGATGATCTCACAGTTTTGTGACTTTGAGCCCCACGTTGGGCTCCGCACTGACGGTGCAAATCTGCTTGAGATTCTCTCTCTCTGCCCCTCCCCTGCTCGCACTCTTTCTATCTTTCTCAAAAATAAATAATATTTTAAAAATGAGAAAATAATATCTAGAACACAATACCATTTATGTAAATCAATAACATGAGATATTTCTCACGGATAAACATATGCA
>PISW01017263.1:0-10830 GCA_004023785.1 Mungos mungo
CTCTCCCCCTCTCTCTTTTTCTCTCTTCCTATCTTTCTGTTTATCTCTCATCTCTCACCTCTCATATTTCAGATCAATCTCTATCACAGAATCTAGAATGGATGGCCTTGGAGTTCCTTAATTGTCATACTATTGCTTAGCGTTTCATTTCTGTTCCTGCCAGATGGTCATAGAGACTCAGGACCTATGAACTCTCTGTGGTTTGAAGAGGAGCGGAATTCTTTTGGATTTGTTTGGAGTTTGTTATGTAATGGTCTCTTACTAGCCTAGAAGATTTAGAAGAAAATTTGTCAAGTTAAATACCTTCTTTGAGAAGTGGGCAAATAATTCAGGTATTTTATTTTGTTGTTTGTTTCTTTTTTTCTTGGCCAGATAATGAAAAACCGTGACATAAGGAAAGTGATACGTTTCCATGTCTTTAAGGTTAGCTCAAGATATGGATGCCACAGTATGCTTCCATTCCAGAACCTCTTACGTCAATTTTCAATACACATATGTGTAGAATTCATGAGTATACTTCCTCGTGCTGTCTGGAAGTGGGGGCAGAGAACAGAATCCTTCAAATTTTATTTGTCTTTTCTTTTAGGAAAGGTCTCAGTGGTAGATCTCTCTTATATGGAATATACAATGTAATCTATTTTCCAACCAATTCTTTAAGGAATAAAGGTGGGTTCACTTACCTCTTTTTAGTATGGGTAAGGGATTAATCTTTTAGTGATAGACAGATCTCTATCATGTGTATACATATCTCTAAGTGTGCATTTTCATTTACATATCCGTATATACACCCAATGTACTATTTGGTATCCTTTGAAAAGCAAAAACAAAACAAAACAAAACTCACAAACGAAATTTTAAATAGCATGATAATTTTCTGTCCTAGATAAGATGAACCACAGTTTAACACCTGTACTATTTCTGAAAATGATTTTTCTCATGGCAAATATTTTAAACAATGATGCCATATAGTTTTAGACATAGCTTTTCAACAATTTTACACATGTAACTAAATATTTCTTGTAATAACTCATTAGGAATAAAGTCTCTAATAAAAACATCATATAGCTTTTATTGTTGTCTGGGTCAAGATTTTGGATTCATGCTTCTTCATTACATTCCAGAAAAATTTATTCGACATTTCAATCCTTCTGAATCCTTATTAGCATAGATCTTTTTTGTTTCCTAATTCAAAATTTAAAGGTTTTTGTGAGCAACAAACCCCAAAACATTTGTCACACATTTCCAAATAAAATATGAAAAAGCTTTGTTTCAAACTTATATTCCTGATAGACACAGGTTAAAAAAAGAAAAACGACAAACTGTTTTTAGAGAATCAGAATAGGTGTTACTCTGCTAGACAGAGCTTATTAGGTTTCTTCAGAGAAATGAAGCAAATTTCTGTATGGCTTTGAAATACATTATTGAATCTATTTTAAATTCCATCAAGCAACTGAACTTAATCATAGAATAAGTGATAGGTAAAGGTTGCAATCATGTAAAGTTCCTGCTGATTTTTAAGTCAATTTTGATTAGTGGAGTCCACTGATATACTCTACATTTTGAATTGTTTGACCATGTGTTTCTGTTATATCATATAGATAATGGTTTGATATCATTCTTATATTTTTCTGAAATTAGCTATAACCTATTTTTCCTCCCTTGTAATAAAAAACACAAATTTTATCATTTGTTTTTCTAATCCTGACACCTGGCAGGAATGGACACAGGAAACTGCTCCAGGGTGACAGAGTTCATTCTCCTTGGATTCGCAGGATCCCCAGAGCTGAGAGTCTTCCTCTTCCTGCTGTTCCTTCTCATCTATGGAGTCACGGTGCTGGGCAACCTGGGCATGATTGCAGTGATTCAGGTCAGCTCTCACCTTCACACTCCCATGTACTTTTTCCTCAGCCACTTGTCCTTTGTGGATTTTTGCTACTCCACGATCATTGTGCCGAAGGTGCTGTCCAATATCTTAAGCAAGGACAAAGCCATCTCCTTCCTGGGATGCATGGTGCAATTCTATTTATTTTGTACCTATGCAATCACTGAGGTCTTCCTGCTGGCTGTGATGGCCTATGACCGCTTTGTGGCCATCTGGAACCCACTGCTCTACATGGTCACCATGTCCCGGAATCTCTGTATGGAGCTGGTGTCTGGCTGCTATCTCTGTGGGATGGTGTGTTCTCTGATCCACTTGTGTTTAGTGCTTGAGATCCCATCCTACAGATCAAATGTGATTGACCACTTCTTTTGTGATCTACCCCCTCTCTTATCCCTTGCCTGCTCTGATGTCACTATGAATGAACTGTTGCTATACATCGTGGCCACCTTCAATGAGTTCTCCACCATTGTGATCATCCTCACCTCCTACTTGTTAATTCTCATCACCATCCTGAGGATGCACTCTGCAGAGGGAAGGCGCAAAGCCTTTTCCACCTGTGCCTCCCACCTCACAGCCATCCTTGTCTTCCATGGAACAATCCTTTTTACTTATTTCCACCCCAGTTCTGGCAACAGTATGGATACTGACAAGGTGGCCACCATATTCTACACTGTTGTGATTCCCATGCTGAACCCCCTCATCTATAGCCTGAGGAACAGGGATGTGATAGAAGCTCTCAAGAATTTGTTGGGATCTAGATTACCTTTTGAAAAACTATTTTCTTAAGTAGACTCAGAGTTTCATCAGAGATTTTTTATGATGGGCTGGTTTTGGGTGGGTTTGAATGGAAAGGTAAAGTAGGGAAGTAAAGCTGGGGGACTCTGAACATTTTTTTTGGCTTATTTAATTGAACCATGCGTTCGGTCTTTTATGGATAATTCAAAAGCATGTTTAATGAGACCACTTATGTATTATTTCTATATCAGTAGTGTAGTTTTGCATTTAATTATATACAAAAATGTTTGCTGAATGGATCAACAAGATAAAACTTTACAAAACTACCTGTAAATTTTTCTAAAGGAGAATACTTGAGATATATTCTATTAGCTGATCATTATGCCATGCTGTTCCTAATCTTGAAAATGTCAATATTTCTGTTATAATAAACCTGACTGAAGAAAGGAAGTTGGAGGGGACATTTCTTTTGGTTAATTTATATTTTGTTTTATTGTAACTGCAGTTTCAAGAATCACTTCTAAAACATTCTTATCATTCTTTGTGAAATATGTCCTCTCTTCACTGAATTTCATCGTAATTTGTGTAGTTTGGCTTTATTCCCAGTTCCTTTGGAAGGCCATATTTATTGTTCAATAAAGATTCATGGTACATTGACTTAACACTTGTCATTCATCTAGGAGCTTGGGATATATTAGTGGATGAGGCAATAAAAAATCTCTATTTTCATGTAACTTTTATCTCAGAGAAAGCAAGCAATATGTAATTAAAAATTAATTAGTATAAAATATATTTGAACTATGTGAAATACCTTAATCACTCAGTTGGGTAGTAGAGTAATCCCTGAAGGTGAAACAGTATGTTCATGGAAGGTTTCACTCTAAATGCAGGTTGGAACAAAAATTTAAGGGCAAGCTTTTCAGTGTCAAGGAAAGACGAGCAGAAAAGACCATAAAAGAAAGCGTGGGTAATATTTTTTTTGGAAATGAAAATCAAGGGACCAAAGCAAGGAGGTCAGACTAGCTGGAGGAAGCAGAAGTGGGAAAGAGTAAGAGAATAGGACAAGATATTGAAGGGGTTAGGTAGTTTTCCCAACTCAATATTTAACTTTTAAAGTATTTCTGCTTTAATTCTTAGTGAATCATGATGAACTAAAAGATGGATCTTCACCCTTCTCCAGCAGGGTTAGAGTGGATGGTAGGGAGGAAGACAGTTATGCCTGGAATATGGTAACTACTCAATATTTGATAAGTGTGGCTTCTTTAATTCCATTATTTTGATAATGTTGTAGGTAGGTATGGGAATAATCAGGGGTTGGAGAAGTGATCTTAAAATATAAATTTGGGGGAGCAACTGGGTGACTCAATTGCTAAGTGTCTGACTCTTGGTTTTGGCTCAGGTCATGATTTCATCGTTTGTGAGTTCAAGCTCTGCATCAGGCTCTGTGCTGACAGTGTGGAACTTGCTTAGGATTCCCTCTCTCCCTTTCTTGCTGTTCCTCCTATGTTCTCTCTCTCTCTCTCTCCTTTTATTTCAAACTAAATAAATAAACTCAAAAATATATTTGTATACATTTTTGTATAAAATTCTCCTAATGCTGTTCCAGGTATTCAAGAATTACATCAGAGAAAGGTGATTAATTTTAATTGTTTATTTCATGACCTCAAGAGAATCAGGCAAGGTCATAATCCCTAAGGTTCATGTCCCAAAGGTTTTAATATAAATATAAGAATACCTCTATCAGTCTCAACAAGGAGTGGTTTTACCTTTGCCATCATCAGGTTTGTTTTCAGATTTGACAGAGTGATATTAGTTTTGATGTAGGATATCTGGAAAACGTCATGGGAGGAGGAATCATACCCTTAGATCTAGACAGTTTTTGAGAAATATTTAGTCACTGCAAAAGTAACATATCTGAACATGCAAGGAACAGAAAGTACATTTATGCTGCACAGTTTTTTCTTAGATATCCTGGCTCAGATGAACAAGAGGTACCTGGGGTGGGAGAATAGATGAGGTTTGAGGACCTGGGGAATCTGCATTGTCTTGTTTCTGTAAGTTACTGAAGAGATAGTCAAGGTAGAATAGAGAATATAGAAGCAAAATGAAATTAGCAGAGATTGAACAGACTCTAGTGAAAAAAATTAAATGGGAACAGCTTTAATTAAGATTATAAAGCAGGAAACCCATATGTCTGAGAAAAATTAGAAAAAAAACAGAGAAAACAAAGGTAATAAGATTTCAGTTGTTATATTTATTGGACTCAATGATATAGATCATTTTTACCACCAACTTCATAATAGAATATGGGATGGAAGAATCATCATCTTAAATATAACATTCATTTAAAATAAATTCTGAAATGCCTTAGATAAGTGAAATATTGTATTAAACAAGAAATGGGATCATGAGAATGTCTAGCTTATGCTACATTGTCTCTTGAGGTTGTCTTAAATACTCAGATGTATGGCTATAGGGACAGAGAGGGCCATTAAGCTCTCAGTCTTGTATATGATCTTATATCTTTATTGATGGGCATCTGAAACTATTTCGTGAATTGTGGGACCAGAAATAATCTTACCAGAGAAATGATGAAGGGTTTCCTGGTATGTAGACCTAGAACATGGGTCAGAGTCTGGTGTGAAGGAATTGCCATGTGGTTGGGATCCTGATCAAGGCTCTAGTCACAAATATGTAGATTGGTTTTCATTGGCATGTCATTGGGAAAGTCAAGGTTTCTTTCATCACCTCTACAATAACAAAGTAGACATGATTATCTTTAGCACCTATTCTAATTATTTATCAAACAATGAGAACAGATTGACAATAAAAAGCCCATTCATTGAGGAAAATACTCTGAAAAACAAATTAAGGTTTATTTAATATCAGATTCACTGAGTCAGAAAGAAAAAAATTAAAGTATTATGTGAAATGGAACATAAAGTATAAGGGGCGCTATTCCTTTTTAAAAATTTTTTAAATGTGTTATTCATTTTTGAAAGAGAGAGAGCATGAGCAGAGGAGTTTCAGAGAGAGAGGGAGGCACAGAATCCGAAGGCAGGCTCCAGGCTCTGAGCTGTCAGCACAGAGCCCAATGTGGGCCTGAACCCACGAACTGCGAGGTCATGACCTGAGCCGAAGTCAGATGCTTAACTGACTGAACCACAATGGCGCCCTAAAGAGTGTTATTCTTAACGTTGTACTATCAACCTATGATGGAAAAATTAATTTGTTTGGAAATTTCTCATGTTTGTACTGATCATAGGGCTGACATAATCAGTCCTTTTATTATACTAGGTGTATCTTTTATGAACTTATAATGTTCCAGGATGGCTGAAAAGGTTATGGGAATATTTGATTTAATATAAAGATAAGTACCTTTATCTCATACATTCATTTATACATATTAAAGATCACAGTTGAAAAATTAAGCAATTTTGTAAAGATTTTATTTTTATATAATCACTACACCCAACGTGGGGCTTGAACATACAACGTGAAGAGCAAAGTCGCAGGCTCTACTGGCTGAGTCATCCAGGCACTCCAAGAACTTATAAAAGGTTTATTCCGAAATTGTATTGCTTTTATACTTAAAGAACATTTAAAAATGATTCTCATGTTTTAAAATATTAGACATTTAGCATATTTGCATAATAAACACATAGAAAAATTATGAAAAGATTGTTTCATCTTCCAGTCTTGGTAAGGGGTAGTTAGGCAAACTTCTTAGATGCTCACTCCCTTTAATATTTTTACTTTCAGGACCAACCCAGACCCTGACAAACAGAAGTCATCATGTTACTATCAGAGAGAAATAAAAGTGGGGCTGTGTTCAATCTCTTGGGCTTCTCAGATTATCCAGAACTGCAAGTTCCCCTCTTCTTGATGTTTTTGGCCATGTACAGTGTCACTGTTATAGGGAATATTGGGATGATAGTTATAATCAAGATTAACTCCAAACTGCACACTCCCATGTACTTTTTCCTCAGCCACCTCTCATTTGTGGATTTCTGCTATTCCTCCATCATTGCTCCCAAGACCCTGGCAAACCTAGTCGTAGAAGACAGGACCATTTCATTTTCAGGATGTGTAGCACAATTCTTTTTCTTTTGTACCTTTGTGGTAGCGGAATCCTGTTTATTAGCTGTGATGGCCTATGACCGCTTTGTGGCCATCTGCAACCCTTTACTCTACACCGTGGCCATGTCCCAGAAGCTCTGTGCCATGCTGGTGTTTGGATCATATGCATGGGGAGTAGCATGTTCCCTGATACTTACATGCTCTGCTATCCAATTATCTTTCCAGGGTTTCAACACAATCAATCACTTCTTCTGTGAGTTCTCTGCATTGCTCACCCTGTCTTGCTCTGATATTTACATCAATCAGTTGCTTCTTTTCATTTTTGCCACCTTTAATGAGGTCAGTACACTGGCCATCATTCTCATGTCTTATGTATTTATCAATGTCACCATCCTCAAGATGCGTTCAGCCAGTGGTCGTCGCAAAGCCTTTTCCACCTGTGCCTCCCACCTGACCGCCATCACCATGTTCCATGGGACCATCCTCTTCCTCTACTGTGTTCCTAACTCCAAAAACTCCAGGCACACAGTCAAAGTGGCATCTGTGTTTTACACAGTGGTGATCCCTATGCTGAATCCTTTGATCTACAGTCTGAGAAATAAGGATGTCAAGGACACAATCAGCAAGATAATGGGTACTAAAGTCTTTTCTTTTTGAGCATGTTATTTGAGTAGAGTTTGTCCCTGAAATGTAAATTAAGTGTTCCTATAAGGGTTGATTATAGGATAACTTTAAAAATAATGAAGAGTTGATGTACAATGGAAAGAATGCAGAGTTTTATCCAAAGCAGCTCACCTTGATGCTATTTCTTGCCTACCAGAAACAAAAATCAGCAATCCCTCTCCTCTTTGGTTTTTAATATACAAAATGGAGGTAACATAAGCTAGCTCCTAATCCAATTGTGAGATCTAAAAGGTAATATAAATATCATGTGGAATACCTTGTATAATATCAATAGACATTAATATCATTTTCCTTTCTTGTAATATACTTGGAGTAGACTAGGCTCTCGATAAATACAGGAATCTATCTCCTATAAATAAAAGTAGCAGTTAAAATGACATATAGTCTTCATCTCCAAGGAATGCAAAACCCAGTGTGGGAGCAAAGCAGTGAAGACAGTGGCCATTGTATAAGGTGGGAATGGAAAGTATCATTGAGTGTTCAAATGAAAGAAGAGTTCAAGTCCATTTGGGGACATTAGAATAATCCTTTAAACATAGGTATTGTTTGAACTTGGCTTTGGGTAGCACGATGGGCAGAGTTTCAGGAGACAATAAGATAAAAGTTTTATTCAGAAGAGCAAAACATTACAAAATCAAAGAGGTTAGAAAGTTATACTGAGTCAGTTTTCCAACAAATATTTTATTGAATGATTACTATATAACATATGTGTGTGTTGTAATGTGTGTGTGTGTGTGTTGTATTGTGTGTATAGGTTACTGGGCGTGAGTGGAAAGTTGATAAGTCATGGTCTATATCCTGAATGTTTTTTCAAAGGAGTTCCATTGTGGCCTTGTAATAAGCTATCATAAGCTCCATGGAAGGCTTAAAGATGTTAGATTGGATTTCAGAAAAACTATTTATTTATTTAGAGAAGATAGAGAGTACAAGTGGGAGAGAGTGGCAGAGAGAGTGAGAGAAACAGAGAGAGAGACAGAGACAGAGAGACAGAGAGTGAGAATCTTAAGCAGGATTTAGGCTTAGCACAGAGCCTGATGCAAGTCCAGTTCCCACAAGCTTGGAATTATGATTTAATCAAAATCAAGAGTTGGATGCTCAACTGACGAGCCACCCAGGTGTCCCTGGATTTCAGAATATCTTATATGCAAAATATAAGCATAATGAGTTATTTTCCAACCTGTGTGAAGACCTTAAAAACCTTATGGAACCTTTATTAATTATTTTCCTAAATATGAATCCTTCTCAACTGAACTTCTACCTTAAAAAAGTGCTTAAAACCAATTGCTTACATAACTTTATTCAAAATACAATAAAGATATGAATACTAGTTAGCATAAAGGCCTATTTAATCTGGCAAATTTAAAATACCAGATTTCTGTAATATTAATAACTCACATTGCTTGAATATCTTGTACATGCTTCTCTTTCTCTCTACTCAATATGGATAGTTTAAATTGCAAACAAGTTATAAACATAATGAAAAATAATACATTGCCTGGTGTTCTGGTAAGGGAGAATAGTTTTATATGGGCTCAATAAAGTTACTTGAAAGGTGCATATTATTTTGAACTTATGATCATTATTAATATGCTATATTTATACACATTATAATGTAAAGAATCAATTAAATAACCAGTTTGCATATAGAGATACAATATAAGAAATTTAGAAATTTAGATATCCAATTTAGAAATTGGATATCTGATGAGGGAATGTTTTTCTCTTCTATTAACTTTAGTTTCTCTGTATACCCACAAAATTATCTTTCACTTTCCTTTCTTCTTCTTTTTTAAGACACTCAATACATTTTACTGAGCCTTTAAGTTTACAGCATGAGGTAAAAGGACAGTTAGTCCTCTTTAACTATTTTATTTTATTTTATTTTATTTTATTTATTTTTAGTTTATTTTTAATTTTATTATACAGATGTAGTAAAATATTTCAAACTTTAGGGAATTATAATAGATTACATATATTAAAGGTTGGTGATCAGGTAAAAAATATCTGCGTTCCTAAATTTTCCAATTGAGTCTTCCCTTCCAGTAGTTACCGGCTCCAATTAATTATATAAGTTTGTTTCTTCAAGGCCATATTTTATTGTTGTTGAGTCTTTATAACTGAAGCATTGATATTTCAGTAAATATCCATGAATTACACTTCAAAAATTTGTTTTACATTCAGTGGAATTTTGGCATCAGGCTATCCTTTCTTTCCATAAGCCCATTCTGGATCAATCTCTAGTCAAGCCTTTTCACATTTACTCACTTATACACCTAACGATAAATTAACTCATCATTAATAAATTGGTGCAAAAACTTATACAATCTTAGTTTTCCTTGAAATTTAGGAAATCATTTGTGTGAATCTAACATTGAACCAAAGATGTGTAATCCTTCTTTAGAGAGACCCTTATTTCACTTCTGTCCTGCTTGGACAAAGGATGATTATTTGGGGGTAAAAGTACACCAAGCATTTAGCTTTTACTCTGAAGAAACCAAAACCCATAACACTTCAGTGACCTGACCAAGGTTGTGAAAGCATTGTTGACAAAAATGAAAGCAATCTGTTAAGACTCCAGACACACCAGCAAGCATATCTTCCACTGAACACTGGCGTATAATTTTGTGTTTTCTTCCATTTCAAGTTGCCACATTTCAGACTCTTTCTGATAGATGCTGTTGCTTCTATATAGAACATGACATATTAGCCTTCAAATTTTTTGGTTGTGTGCCTCTCATTTCTGAAGAGAATTTAATTTTGCATATAAAATATTTCATCATAAGTTTAAATAGCACAAAAAGTGTGATTTCTGTTGCATAGTATAATTTATTTAAATTACATAAATAAGAACATCTGAAAGCAGATTTGTGCCATTCCTCTTCCTCAACTCATGTTCAATTCTAACCCAATCCATTGAATATTATAATTTTATAAATCACATCCACACTTTTAATCTCTTGGATTCATATTGCTTTCGGCAATACTGAAAGGATTTTTCCAAGATAAAGGTAACCTTGTAACAATACAATAATAATTACATCACTAATAAAAAACTTAATTGCATTTGCAAATTTGGAAAACAGAATTACTCAAAATTGAAAAAATTTGTTTGCAAATATTTATTTTCATGAAAAATATGAGCATATATTTGGATTTTTATTTTTTATTTCAGTTAATTAAATGTATCCATGGAAAGATATCACTTAATACTTGAAAGTAAGAGAGTTTAGCATCATCTCTATTTCTATTGTTTTTATTTTTTTATTTATTTTTTTTTTGGTTATATATGCCTCTTATTTTTTTATTTTATTTTTTTTGGTAATAGTTTATTGTCAAATTAGTTTCCATATAACACCACGTGCTTCTCCCCACAAGTGCCCCCCACCATGACCATCCCCCCTCCCTCCCTCCCCCTCCCCCCTCAGTCCATGGTTCGTTTCCAGTATTCA
>PISW01017264.1:0-10833 GCA_004023785.1 Mungos mungo
TGTAAGCCTGTCTGACCGGTTCAAGGGCCAGATTTACAAAATGAAAGAAGTGTATGTAAGGCTATTTTTCATTCCCTGTCGCGAGAACTTCCATCGATACCATGGATAAGGCTGCTTAAAGTTATCAGAAGGCAGACTAAAGGCAAACCTCTGGCAATCCTCATGATAAAGGGGAATGTTGAAGAAGCAATCTTGTGAATCTATCACAATTACTTGAGAACCTTCTGGCACTGCCACAGGGGATGGGCTCCCTGGTTGCAAAGAGCCCATCCTCTCCATAGTACCATTCATTCCCCTCATCTGGCAACAATCTCCATTAACCTGATTTTCTCCTACTAACAAAAATGGGAGGATTTCATGGAGTATTGGAACACTCGGTAGGTCCCTCCTTACGCTGTTCTAGGTGTCTTGCTGCTGCTATTGTTTCAGAAGTGAAGGGCCATTGTTCTACCCAAAGAGGAGCATCTGACTTCTGGATTCTTGGGTTAGCAGCAAAAGGAACAATGGCCCCTTCTACAAATCTGGATAGCCAATCTCTTGTGTCCCATTTTGAGTTTTATATTCACGGGAGTTATTAGCCCCTGTTGTGTCTTGTCTAAACTTTTGTAGAGATGAAGCCCCACTTGTAACATCTGACTAGCGACCTGGTCACCTGGGGTGTAAAGTAACACTCCCATTGGGGATTAAATGTCTCGTCCCCATGAAGGAAAAGAGTTGGAAAGAGTAATATAAGGACAAAAAGTTCCTGAATTGTGTCCCTCCTCTGACCATTTTAGAATTTGAGGGTTTTTTTTTGTTTGTTTGTTTGTTTGTTTTTTTTGCGACATTAGAAGCCTCTCCTATACCCACAAGAGGAGCAGAAGCATTTAGAGTTGTCCATGCTGACGGTCAATCTCTTGCTGCAATGCAGGGGACATCTGCTACGGTGTCTAGGAGTCCTTGAAAAGGGACTTCCTGAATCTGTAATACTTTAGTGGACCTGGAGGCCTTAATATCCTGTGTCCAAAAGGCCATATTGCTAGACCCAAAGCCACATCCTCCTCTGGGGGCATTAGTGGCATCCTTTCATATGTGATAATAAGGGAATAATAGTAACTGGGCAATTCTCTGATCCTTAAAAATGTGCTAAATGAAAGGAGGAGACACCAACCCCTTGATCTCTCCCTGATAATCAGCATCAATGACCAAGGAATTACAGTGATGTCCTAAAGGGAGATGGAGCTCCATCCCAATATTTGTCAGACTACCCCTGAGGGCAGGGCCCTTTATCCCGGTGGGAATAGTTACACGAGGTGAATCAGGCATTAGTATCCTGCTTGTGGTGGAATGGAGGTCCAGTCCTGCGCTGACAGGCATTCTCCTGTAGAGCTTGGAGACAGATTGAAATTGGCGAACTGACTGTGAGGACTGAGGGATGTTGCCCCAGTGAGTGCCGTGGCCGGGAGCTGGCACTCAGTCTGTTTCCCTGTTCCTTAGATTTTTGGAGATTGGTCCCCAGTGGTTGGCCATTTTTGTGAAATTTAGATTTCCAATCTTTGACCCAGTGAAAGCCCTTTTGAACCTAGGGCATACAGTTCTGGGCATGTTGTTATGATTGATCACCTGAGGAACAGGTGCACTTGGCAGGGAGGTAACTGCTTTTCCCTGAGGGCGGTCTCTACCGAATGTCCCACTTTCCCACAAGAATAGCAGTTAGACCCCGAGGAGGGTTTTTCGCTCTTTGTACCTCCTGACTGCCCTCAGGACCTGACATATTAAGGGTCTGTTTCTCCCATTAAAGCTGCTGTGATAGCCACGCCCTGGAGAAAGGCTGGACTTACATCTGCAAATTGATTGACATGATCAGTTAAGGTGCCTGTTTTCCTTATAGGCCGTACAACGGACTGGCAGGCAGAAGAGGCATTTTCAAACGCTAGTAGTTTAATGAGAATGTCCACGGCCTCATCATTAGTTACAACTCTACCAGCTTGTAGGAGTCTAGATAAAAAAATCCTCAGAGCTTTCAACGGATCGTTGTCGGATTTCTCCCAAGGTAGCAGCCCTGCCTGTTGCGACCGGCAAAGTTCTCCATGCGTGATAGGCACAATCAGTGACCTGTTGTGAGGTGTCCTGGAAAAGATACATCTGAGCTTGAGCAGTGTTCAAATGACCCTCGCCCAGAAGTGTATCAAGGGCACTGTCTCTCCTATTCGTCCTTTTATTTACTGCTGCTCTTTTCCTAGCTAGCTCGTCATATTCTGCTTTCCATAGCAGATATTGGCCTCCTGACAGGCATGCTTCTGCAGCCTGAATCCAGTCCTAAGGCGTCATCCAACAGGATATCAGGGCCTCTAGCAATGTGAGTGTACAGGGCGCAGGTGGCCCATATTCGGCACAGGCAGTTTTTAGTTCCTTAACAATGTTATAGGGAAGAGGTCCCCAAGAAGGGTCCTCATCAAATTCTCCCTTAAGAACAAAGGGGAAGCAGCGAAGAAAATCTTTATCTCCTCTTTTTCCGCCTGTCTAAGGGCAGCTCTGAGCCCTACCCCTTTCGTGAGTGGCGTGGGAGGAAGAGGCCCAGATGGAAGCAAAGTCCATGTAGTCTGAACAGGGAAAGCCCAATTGTTTGATGTTAAATTTGAAACCTTGTAGTGGTGGCGTGGCAGACAGTCCCTGAGTCCACCTTGTTATCATTTGGAGGGGCTGTGGGCTTGAAGATTCCCAGTCTCTGTGGAGGGGTCTAGCGCCTTCTTTCTAAGGGTCAATAGAGAAAGAACTTCGACTGGGACCTTTTGAGGTTCTTGTGAAATATAACATTGTCTAATACCGTCCTCAACCTGATTCCAGATATCTATGCTGACAGTTCTGTCTTCGTGGAACCAGGGGCACGGTGTTTGAACGAAATTTAAAAGTTGAGCAATTGGTTGTGGGCATACCTTTATTATGTCTATTAAGAGTCTCCTTTCCTTAGACATTTTATTGCCCATACCGACTCAAAAATTGTTCTTTACTTATCCACCAACTAACTGTACTTATCTTATGTAGAGGGGTCTGTGGCACTCTATGATGGAAATCTAACCATCCCATCTAATGCAGTGGGAAAGACTTAGTTAAAAGAGAAAGGCTTTGCTTCAGGTCCCTGTTCAGGAGCCACTTGCCAGAGTCATGTTCTAGCTGGTTCAGGGGTCCTTGAAGGATAGACGGTTTCTGGGAGAGAGGGATGAGAGAGCCTTAAGATTCCTGCTGATCACCAGGCAGGCATCTCTACTTTGAGACTCAGGTTTACTTATGGTTAAGTGTATGGGGAACAGCACAGAAGTGGCATTTGCCTTAGAAAATGATTTCTGATGACAAATTTCTTTGATATGTAAAAGTGTCACAGAACACAGATTTGCAGAAAACTAATGTATAGCCTTTATTAATAGTGATTGATGTATGTGATTTAGATGCTTATCATACAAAAAAAGAAGATATCATTAGCATTCAAATACAAGACAACGTTTTCAGCATAGCAAAGGCAGAAGTTAGGTCTTAGTGAGCGGGGATCAATAGCCTGTCTACTTAAGGGGACGTATAAGAAAAACAGGATTCTCAGGAAAGGAGATGTTTGTTCCCATAATCACAAAAGAAGAAGGTCCTACAGGAAGTTCCTTCACAGGCTGCAATCAGCATTGTAGGGCTAGAAGAAGGGGACAAGTCACTCTCCATACCAATCAACAAGGTATGTAGGGGGTGCTTGCTGAAGCCAAAACAATTGAGGGGGGATGAATATCACTCATCCTCTGACAGCAGGAGGCCTTGCAAACTGGCCTTAACCTCACAAGTGTTCTCAACTAGTGAGTTCAGAATGGCTCCTGACAACAAAGCACATATTGAAATTAATTATAACTTTGCAAAAACCCATCCACTAACTCTTCCAAATCAGAAGAGGACATATGTCGTCTATGTGTTTAACTTTCGATTATTCCCTACAAGTGTTTTGGTGTAATGTCTCAACAGAGTGACTGATGTGCTGCTTTCTATTTTGAGTATATAATCTTATTGACATTTGATGTTCAATTGAATACTTCTATGAATCTATCTTCCCAGTTACTTTCCTATATGCACTGTCTGCTGTGTGCTAAAGTGTAATTTAAAATGATGGTCTTTCCTCATTCATTACATGTCTAGGGTTTGCATCAAGAGTGCATTTTGAGACATTGAGCAAGGATTGGATTTTAGGTATAGGGAAGGCCACTTTCGTTCCATTTCAGTTTTGCTCCTATGTGAAAACTACCATGTTGAATACGTTGTAATGAGCAGGGAGAGCCTGCCACATTGTTTACATTTCTGTGGTTACTCTCCACTAGGAATCCTCTGATGTCCAGTAAGGGCTGAGGGCCACTTACCGGCACTGACATTCTTTTACTACTTTTCAGGTTTCTCACTTATATGAATTCTGTGATGTTTGAAAAGTTGTGATGGCTGGGGAAAAGCCTGGCCACATTCTTGACATTTGTAAGGTTTCTCTCCAGTATGAATTCTGTGATGTGCACTAAAGTGTGAGTGCCAGCGAAAGGCCTTGCCACATTCTTGACATATGTAAGGTTTCTCTCCAGTATGAATTCTGTGATGTTCAGTAAGGTTTGATTGCCGGCTAAAGGCCTTGCCACATTCTTGACATTTGTAAGGTTTTTCTCGAATATGAATTCTGTGATGTTGAGTAAGGTGTGAGTGCCGACGAAAGGCCATGCCACATTCTTGACATATGTAAGGTTTCTCTCCAGTATGAATTCTGTGATGTGCACTAAAGTGTGAGTGCCAGCGAAAGGCCTTGCCACATTCTTCACATTTGTAAGGTTTCACTCCACTATGAACTCTGCGATGTGCAGTAAGTTCTGAGTGCTGGCGAAAGGCCTTGCCACATTCTTGACATTTGTAAGGTTTCTCTCCATTATGAAAGCTGTGATGTCGAGTAAGGTATGAGTGCCAGCGAAAAGCCATGCCACATTCTTCACATTTGTAAGGTTTCTCTCCAGTATGAATTCTGTAATGTCCAGTAAGGAGTGAGTGCCGGTGAAAGGCCTTACCACATTTTTGACATTTGTAAGGTTTCTCTCCAGTATGAATTCTGTGATGTTGAGTAAGGCTTGAGTTCTGGCGAAAGGTCTTGCCACAGTCTTCACATATGTAAGGTTTCTCTCCAGTATGAATTCTGTGATGTTGAGTAAGGTTTGAGTTCTGGCGAAAGGTCTTGCCACATTCTTGACATTTGTAAGGTTTCTCTCCAGTATGAAGGCTGTGATGTCGAGTAAGGTATGAGTGCCAGCGAAAAGCCATGCCACATTCTTGACATTTGTAAGGTTTCTCTCCATTATGAATTCTGTGATGTTGAGTGAGGCTTGAGTGACTTGTAAAGGCCTGGCCACATTGTTCACATGTGTAAGGTTTCACTGCAGTATGATTTCTGAGATGTTTACTAAGGTGTGAGTGCTCGCGAAAGGCCTTGTCACATTCTTTACATTGGTAAGGTTTCTCTTCAGTGACAACCCTGTGATGTATAGAGACGTTGGATTTTCCTTTAACGGCATGGCTGCATTCTTGACACTGGTATTGTTTCTCTCCAATATGGATGCTGTGCTGTGTTCTAAGGTAGGAGTGCCTATTAAAGGCCTTGCCACATTGTTGACATTTGTCAAGTCTCTCTCCAATATGGATTTGCTCATGTCTATTTAGCGATGAGCAGTCCTTAAAGGTTTGACCACACTCTTCACAGTTGTAGGTCTTCTCTCCAGCATGCATTCGCTGATGTTGAGATAGTGTTGAGCGCCAATGAAAGACTAGGCCACAGTCCTTACAAGTGTACCTTTTCTTTCCAGTGCCAATTGTGTTAAGTATATCTAGGCTTGGTGACTGACTAAATGTGTTTCCAGACTTATTACTTGTGGATGGCTTTTGTCCCACACAACTTGTTTGAGGATCACCAACACTGGAGGACAGCTGCTGAGTGTTCCCACGTTCTCGATAAGGATTGTCTTCCAGATGTGTACTCCTCTGTTTGATACGTTTAGGTCTTTGAGACAAGAGTTCCTCACCTTTATTACATTCAACATGGTTTTCTGGCAAATGAGTACGGAGACGTTTGTTCACGTTGGAGCCCTGGTTAACTTTCGCCTCAGATTCACTGCAAACAGCAACTCTATGTCCACTCAAAAGCGCCTCGTCATTTTGTTGGGTTGACCTCTTTCTGATGTGCCCCTCAAGCTGATGCCACTGGACACTTTCTTCTTCAGTTTTAAATCTATGATTCTCAGAAACATTTGAGTGAAAGGTCAGTCCAATTACATTTTCGCATTGGGTCATATACTTATTTTCAACATGAATGAGGTCACTTCCCTCATTTTCAACTTTTTCTCTCAACAAATAATTATGTGTCAAAATTTGATTTGAGTGTTTGGTTACTGAAACACCTGGCCTGACAGAAATAGCTAACTTGAAAGGGGAAGTTTTGCCAAATCCTTTGTACTCTTCACTACTTAGGGCAGTGAGATTCCTCTTATGGGCAGATATTTCTGTTTGGATATGGCCATCAGGATATGTTTCATGCCCTTCACTCTCCCTATTGTTGACCCGTTCTATCATTACATGAGAATTCTCAAGGGTACTATGTTCCCCGGTTGACACTTTTTGAAGAGAATGTTCTAAGCACGGCGTTGGCAGGAATCTCTCAATGCATTGCGAAGATACAGCTGAAAGACACCAAATAACAGGAAAGTAACATCATCCCACTGACGACTCTCAGATGAATACACTGTACAGCTTTATTATACAAACTTAAAAACAATCAGAAAACGTCAGCCAAAAGTTTGAGAAGGGATGATCAGGACTTGCACCCTCCATGGACACAAAACTTGCACACAACAGACCATATAGCCTAAAAGAAAATTCTGTAGTACTGTTGTGCCAGAATGCAAATCACTTTCCTATGCCTCAAATAATCAGGAAAAGTACCACACAAAGCCAAAGTTACCACAGAAGGAACCTTAAACATACCATTGAAATCAACAAAATAGGATACAGGAAAGCTAAGACCATATCAAACACAGGAAGTATTGGCTTTCAGAAAAGATCAACAGAACTGATAGAACTTTCAATCAAGGAAGAGTGAATGAGGAGATCAACTCCTGTTGCAGCAGTGCAGTGAAAGCAGACAGATCATAACTGACACTGCAGAAATAAAAATGTATTGAAGAGACAACAATGGATAATTATCTGCTCACGACTTGACACCAATAGATGAGAACAAAATCAAAACATGGTACAGCCAACTATACTCCATCATGAAAAAATATCACTACTGCCAACAACGAAGAAGATTGAAAGGGCAACTGAAAAATAAACACAACAAACAAACAGAGAAAAAACAAACTAACTCTGATGAAGGAAAAGTCCTATGTCTGATCATGTCACTGGATCATTGAAACACTTCAGGAAAAGTACTTTATGTCTCCACAAGAATTCCCGAGGAGTGAAGAGAAGGGAATATATGAAAATACTCTCTATGGTACCAGCATGACTAGGTTACTAAGTCAAAGGAACACACTCCTGTAAAAGAGGCCAGAAACTATGAAAAGTACCTCGCATCACAGATAACATGATCTACAGAAAACCCTAAGGAATCCTCAGGTTTCTTTTGTATTATTTTCGTCAATGCTTGTATTATTTCTGCTAAGTTTTTTACGACCTCCAATTTTTCTATTTTTTGATGCTATAAATGCTTCAGATAAGGAAAACATTCATATACATATCATGACACCAAAAGGAACTAGAAAAGGAAGACAGCTGAAATTTAGTAGAGGAAGAAATAGCAAAGCAACATCTGAAATTATTTAGTTAGAAAGAAAAAAAAACACATGAATAAAATGGAGACCAGAATAAAAAATACCATTAACATTGAAAGGAATGTCCAGTTTAGAAGAAGAGCAAAACCAGGAATTCTTCAACTACATATACAATGATATATTGTCAAGTTACAAACTAGGAAACAAATCCACTGGGGTGCTTGGTTGCTCAGTTGCTTAAGCGTCTGACTTCAGATCAGGTCTTGATCTCAGGGTTAGTGAGTTTGAGCCTTGCGTTGGGCTCTGTGCTCAAGCTCTGGGACTTGACCCTGCTTGGATTTCGTGTCTCCCTCTCTCTCTGACCCTCTTCTGCTCGGACTCTGTCTCTCTCACAGAAAGAAACTTAAAAAAAAAAAAAGATTTCCACTTAATGCCTAAAAATGCACAAGTTTCTAGGATTGAAATAGGACTCTGAAACCCAAGAATTCAGAAAACTTCTTAGACCTATAAGAAAAATAAAGTTGAATTCAAAATAAAAAATCTCTCGGCACAGAAAGGCCCAAGATCACATGCATTCGTTTCTCAATTCTGACATGTAAAAAAATAATAACTAAAGATAATCTATTCAAAATCCTACAAATAGTGAAAGAGTGGAAACATATTCAAAAGTATCCTGTGAGGGGGTGCCTGGGTGGCTCAGTCGGTTAAGCCTCTGACTTTGGCTTAGGAGAGATCTCACGTTCATGGGTTCGAGCTCTGTGTCAGGCTCGGTGCTGACAGCTCAGAGCTGACAGCTCGGAGCCTGGAGCCTGTTTCCAGTTCTGTGTCTCTTTCTCTCTCTGCCCCTCTCCCTCTCAAGCTCTGTCTCTCTCTGTATCAAAAATAAATAAAACATTAAAAAAAAGTATCCTGTGTGGCCAGCATTCCTCGGACACCAAGTAGAATGAACAACAACACCAACAAAAACTCTGGTTGTCTGAGGAGTCTTGCCACTTTGGCTTTCTTTTGACCTCCAGTTTCATGCTATGTGTTTTCCACGTTCCCCGTGGTCAATCCGCAGGTGTCTTTATGTCTAAATGAGTTTCCTAAAAGCAGCAAATAGTTTTCTTTGTTTGTGTTTTTGCTGTTTTTATTGTTGTTTGTTTTTGCCATTTTGATACTCCTGGATATGGATGTCTGTTTTCCTCCAGGAACATGGAAGATTTCTCCCATTATTTCTTGACATAAATGTTCTGTTTTCTGTTCTCATCTTCTTCGGTCATCCATAACAGAAATATGATTACATTTGATGGAGTCTCTGAGTTCCCTATGTCAATACTATTCTATGATTCTCCTGTCTTTTGCTGAGATTCATTATTTTTATCTTTATCTTCTTCTAGGTGAGATAGTCCTTTTTTTGTACTTCCAACGTGCTGTTCACTGCTAAGCCTGATTCCCTGTTTTTTTTTTTTTACTTAAAAAATAATACCTGATTATTTATTGAGAGAGATACAGAGAGTAAAGATAGAAGAGAGGGAGAGAAAATCCGTATCAGGCTACAGGCAGTCACTACAGAGACCAGGATGGGGCTCCATCTTCTAAATTGTGACCTTATCACCTCAGGCAAATTCAAGAATTGGATGCTTCATTGACTAACCCACCCAGGTGCCCCTCACGACAAATTAAAAACAAATACAAAATCATTAATCTAGGTAATAAAGTACAAGGTGAAAGGGAGTTAGTGACACCCGTAACTTAACGAGGGAGCAGGGCTGGAGCTGGTAGGTAGGATCATTTTGAATGCAACAAAGTATCAGTTCATTTTTTTAATGTTTTATTTATTTTTGATACAGCGAGAGACAGAGCATGAGAGGGAGAGAGCAGATAGAGAAGGAGACACAGAATCTGAAGCAGGCTCCAGGCTCTGAGCTAGCTTTCAGCACACAGCCTCACGCAGGGCTCGACCCCATGAACGTGAGATCTGACCTGAGCTGAAGTTGGAGGCTTAAAGGACTGAGCCACCCAGGCACCCTGGAGAGTATCAGTAAATATGGCCTTTTACCTTTAAGGTGTTTAAAGTCACATCTATGTAAACTGCAAAAAAAAAAAAAAAAAAAAAAAACCTACAGAAGACAGAAAAGTTAATGAGAATGGTACCAAACCATGTCATGGGTATAAGAGCACAATTAAGGATAAAATATCTAAATTTGATACAGAGGTGCAGAATATTTATTTATTTGTTTATTTATTTATTTGAGAGACAGACAGAGGGAGACCGCGTGCACGAGAGAGCTGAGGAAGGACAGAAGGAGAGGGAGAAAATCTCCTGCAGGTTCCATTCTCAGCTCCAAGCCTGACACAGGGCTCAATCTCAGGACCCTGAGGTCATGACCTGAGCCAAAATCAAGACTCGGGTACTTATTAGACCCAGTCCTCCAGGCACCCTGGAGGTACAGAATGTTGAAAAATTACTTTCAATTCACAAGAGTAATTCTCTCAGGCAAGGAGACCATAAAGTCACCAATAAATACACGATGAAGTTAATGGTCTGTTATGATGACTCACCAAGACATGACTAGTGTATCATTATGACAATTCACCTAGACATGGTAGAACATTCACTGATCACTAACTATGGAATATAGAAAAAAGATGAGTAGCAAATACGTATGTATAATATTTATGCAAAGAAATACATACACAATTTTACTGGCAAAGGGCATGGTTGATTCACACTTGAAGTAAACTCACAATGCCCTAACGTGTGCTAGATGAACACCCGCATTCTGTGTTGATGAACACAATACACAGGTACGTAAAACTACAACTAACGTGTGGGACGTTCCTTACAAAAGAAAGCACATTATCATAGAATGCAGAACCAGAAGACCAAATTGACTCTCACAGAGTCTACATAAAAGAGCTTAATCCTTTCAAAGGAAACCTACCATATAACTATAATTTTCACTGTGACTATGTACCCACGAACAAGGAGCACTGAATTGACGGCGTGACTTCATTGACAGTAAAACAGGAAAGCTATTCATTAAAATCA
>PISW01017265.1:0-10803 GCA_004023785.1 Mungos mungo
ATATGTCGTGCTGAAGGCCGATTCAAATTACATCTTAAGGGGGTTCTTTGTGCCTCTTGAATTTGAATGTCTATTTCTTTTCCCAGATTTGGGAAATTCTCAGTTATAATTTGGTCAAGTATCCCTTCAGGCCCTTTCTCTCTGTCTTCCTCTTCAGGAATTCCTATGAGCCAGATGTTGTTCCGTTTGATTGTATCACTCAGATCTCGAATTCTCCTTTCCTGCTCCTGGATTAATTTCTCTCTCTTTTTTACAGCTTCCTCTTTTGCTAGAACTATATCTTCTAATTCACCTATTCTTCTCTCTGCCTCGTCAATCCTTGAGGTGGCTGCCTCCAGTTTGTTATTCACCTCACCTATAGCCTTTTTTAACTCATCAGTTGATTCTTTGATGCTTTTCTCAACCCCAGTGATTAATCTTATGACAAGCTTTTTAAATTCTTGATCTGATATGTTGTCTACATCTGCCTTGAGCAGTTCTGTGGCTGTGACTTCCTCCTGGAAGTTCTTCAGGGGAGAGTTTCTTCGTTTTGTCATTTTTGCTAGTTTTCTGTCTCTTGTCACCTTTAGAAAGCTCGTTGTGCTCTGTTCACCTATTAATATTTCTCTGTTAAAGGAGGCTTATTGACTGTCCAGGGCCTGCCATTTCAGGAAATATTCTCTTAATGATGTCTCTCAGTTTCTCTTGTTGTGCCTGTGAGGATTTTATTTCCCTACTCTGCAATATTTGAGACTCACCTTCTTGCACACTTTGGCTTGTTTCTTGGTGTAGTCCTAAGAAGGAAAACAGACTGATGAACACAGAGGGAACAGAAGCACACATACACACAGACAAATCAAACAAAGAAACACATTACCGGGGGGAAAGAAAAGAAAGAAAATGGGAGGGAAAGAGACGAAAAGAAGAGAAGAGAGAAAATAAAAATAAAAGAGAAGGAAGAAAAGAAAAAAATATATATATAAGGGGGTCGGAGACAACAAAGGACAGTAGACCGTTTAAAAGTGTATGACCAGTTTAGGGGAGAGGTAAGGATGAGATACAGGAGAATATATCTGGGTTGCAAGAAGGTGAAAAAGTAAGGGAGAAAGGAGAAAGGAAAATAAGGAGTAAAATTTAAAATAATTGAGTAAAGAAAAAGGAAAAAAGGTAATAATGACAAAGAAATAAGTATGAAACAAGTGAAGAAAAAAAAATTTTTATATATTAAAAAAAAAGGAAAAAAAAGCAGCAGCAGCTCCCCCTGGTGGATAGGCGTGGTTTGATGTGGTAGGTCTTGGAGGCTGTTCTCAGAGGCTCCGCCCCTGCCTGAGGCGAAACGAGCAGCAGGAGGTGAAGTGCACACCTTCATAGACTCAATTGCGGAGTCCCCACCCCCAACCAGGATCGCGATTGCAATGGGGGAAAGGGGAAAAAAAAGAAACTGAGTCTTGGTTTCTGATAGCTGTTGCTCAAGGCGCTGTGCGCTGCTGGAAATGAGCTGGGAGCTCCTGCAGTCTAAACGCGCGCCCAGGCCTCCACCCGCCACTGACTCCTTGTTGGGGGTCGCGTAGGTGTGGGCCCTATTTTTTCCTCTGGGCACCCGGGATTCGCGCAGTCTGTGCAGGGGGCGAGGTGCGCTGTGGAAATGTGGTCCGTGGTCCCGTTCCCAAAACCAACTTCGAATTGCTCGCCCCTGGTGCAGCCGCGCTCTGGCCGCTTTTCGCCGGGAAGTGCGCTCCCCTGGCACAGCCGCTTCTCGCAGCCCAGCGCAGCCGCCGCTGATTCCCTGCCAAGATGGCTTAGGGCTGGAAGCTGTTCCTTCCCTTGCACCACCCCGGTTCGGGATTCCGGCTACCCAGCAGTTATCTATGGAGTGGGTTTCTCTCTCCAAGCGCAGCCAAGCATTCTATACCTCTTCCCCAGAGACAGTACTATGAGCGTGTTCCGATTCTCTGTCTCTTCCCTTTGTCTCTCCGACTCCGTGCGCTTGCCCCACGTTGGGCTGGGGATCTTGCCTCCCCTGCTCCTCCGGGCTGGCCCGTTTTCAGATCTCCCCCATTCGCCCTCACTCACTCAGGTATCCTTGAGGTTCTATTCTTTCTGGATTCCGTATTTTCTCCTTCCGCTTTTGCAAATGAGAGTAATATCCTTCTCAGTTCGATAAATGGGGCAGACGGAGTTTACAGAGCTCCCTTCCTCTCCGCCATCTCGGTTCCCTCCCCTGCAAAAATTTAAAAGGCAAGTTGTAAAAAGGATACAACTCAAATGAAAAATATAGATTTTGAAATACATAAACTCAGTAGTATTTGATAAACACTATAAAGTCATAATGAAATAGAGATTCATAAATTAGAAGGCAGTACTGAAGAAATCACCCACAATGCAGTACAAAAAAAGAATATGTTATATATAGAGAATACATATACACGCACATATATATAGTTAAGATATATAAAATGTACAATATAGTGGTTAAGAGCATGGACTATATACTGAAAAGCACCAACATATAGCTAATAGCAATTAGAAGAAAAGAATAGAAGGGATGAGAGAGAAGTGATGTCTACGAGCTATACTTGAAGTTTTCCAGTATTAACATTAGAATTCACTAAGAACTCTAGATATGGATATATAGGAGCTTGCATCTTCATTATGACACACTTAGGTGCCCATACATCATACTGAAGTTGAAAACATGTAAGGATAGAGGAAAAAGTCATAGTTGAGAAAATAAGACTGTCTCCAAAGGAAAGAAAATCTGATGGTAGCAACTTCATCAGCGACAGTTACCAAAAAACATGGGAGGAACTCTTGCAAAGTGCTGAAAATTGCCAATCAACATAGGATTCTATACCCAGCTAAACTATTATTCACTCAAGAGTGAGAAGAAAATATAGATTTTTTTTCAGGCATATGATAATTAAAAGAAAAAATGGCCCATAGATCCAAGGTAAAAGAATTAGTAAAAGATGAAATCACAATGGAAATTACAAAAATTTGAAAGCAAACAACAAAATCACAACATATCTGAATGATAGTAACGATAATGGCTATGATATGTTGCTTCCAGCTTTGTGCCAAGAATTAGATTAGAAATTTCCCAAGTAGCATATCTCTAAGCCCTCAAAGTCAGGAAATGAACAGGGAATTAATAACTCCTTTGTAAGAATGAGAAAGCTTTCTGGTAGAATAAGATAATCATGTTGCTTTGGACTAAATGTTTCTGTCTTCCCTAAATTCAAATGTTGAAGCCCTAATCTCCAGTCCAATGGTATTAGAGGTGGGGCCTTTAAAGGATAGTTAGGTTTGGATGAAGTTAGGAGTCTGGAGCCCCCATGAAGGGAGTAGCCCTTATCAGAAAAGGAAGAGACACCAGTGCCTCCTCTCTCTGCCTTGTGAGGGTACAGTAAGAAGGCAACCCTCTGCAAACCAGAAAGATGGCTCTCACCAGAATGCAAACGTGCTGGCACCCTGACCTCAGACTCCAGAGGCATGAGAAATAAATGTCCACTGTTCAAGCCATCCGACCTATGGTATTTTGTTATAGCAACTCAAGCTGACTGAGACACATGCATAACGGTCTAGGTCTGTACGAAGATAGGGAGGGAGCCAAAGAAACAAGAAGGCGGGTGCAGAAAGACTTTACTGACCCTTAGGAATACGAATAGGGGGCCAGTCCCAGAAACAAACAGCTATTTGACATGGAGGAGGGGGAGGCAATCTGATTCCCCAGTATTTCCTGTTGGCAATGCCCCTTTGCCCTACTCACCTTTGTATAAAGGCTCCCTGAGCTTGCTCCATTTTAAACACTGTATCAGGAAGAGCTGCCCAGCTTTTAGCCTGGACTGGATTTTTGTTTGTTTGGGGGGAGGGGAGGTTGATGTTTTATTTATTTTTGAGAGAGAGCACAAGTGGGGGAGGGGCAGAAAGAGAAGGGGACAGAGGACCCGAAGCAGACTCTGCACTTACTGCAGCAAGCCCCATGAGAGGCTCAAACTCACCAATGGTGAGCTCATGACCTGAGCTGAAGTCAGACATTCAACCAACTGAGCCACCCAGGCGCCCCTGGACTGGGTTTTCAAGCTGCAAACAAAGAGGCATTGACAGGAACCACACACTCCGACTGAGACCCCCAAGTGCCTGGCTGCACCCAGATATCTCCTGAGGAGCTCTGGAAGATACCGATGTCTTCCCCTCAAGATCTGCATCCCATTGATTTTTTTTAAAGCTCCAGGGGAAATACTGTTGTTCAATGAAAGCTGAGAACCAAGAGCCCAGAACTGGATAAGACAAAGGAAAACAGCCTCTTCAGCTGCCAGGATGAGCCCTTTGGCAAAACTCAGAGGCCACTGTTGTGACACCTTCAAGGAACCGGTTCCCCTTTCCTTCAAGGAAAAGTGTCCTCTTCTCTGAAAACAGAAAAGAGGAAGCATACAGCACTTGTCAGCAGAGCTAACCATCTCCCAGAGGAGGAGGGGAGCCGTCTCCTCCCTGACGTGGCAGAAGTAAAGGCCAGCAGCCTAGAAGAAGGGCGAGGTGAGGAAACAGTTCAGTTCCTCCTGTGTGCCGCCTCACACGGAAATGACCCAGACAACAGAAGTTCTGTGAAATCTCATCCCCTGGGGTCTAGAAAGCACTTCCCCCTCCTCCCCTCTCCCTTCCTCCCTCTCCCCATCCCCACTTCTGTCCCAGGGTTCTCTAAATCCTGAGTGGGCTCTTCTTCACATGTCCCCAACTCCCACCTCCTCATTAGGTCCCCGCCCAGCAGCCCCAGGACTCTGGCCATCACTCCGGTTCCCTGCCCCCCACATACACCCTCATCAGTGTCATCCCTGTCAGCTCAGGGTCCTGGGTGCTCGTGTCCTTGGCCATGACCCAGGTGAATGGCTGAGTTTCAACAGGACCTGTCGACCACTTGCCCGTCTCACAGAAGGAATGGGTCCTAAGTCACCTTCCAGATGTTGTCCGAAGCATCCTCCCAAGCTTGTGACTCCCAGTCCGCTGATTATACAACCCCACCTCCTTAGCAGAAGCTTCTGGTCCTCCTTTGTCTCACCCTGTCCCTCCCCATCACCTATGGTTCCTGGGCTTGGGGTCTCCACCCCACGCACATGAGGCTGCCATCCCCACCTCCTCTCAGGACTGACTTCAAACAGAACTGACTCAAACCTACTTCCTGCTCTCTTCTGAAAATTCCATCTTCCTCCCAGCGCCCCCACGCCCATCACGCCTGCTCCCCCTGGGCGCCCATGTCTAGGTCCTCAGGCTTTCCTAGCATGAGAGCTATCTGCCGTGCCCGCCTTCCTCTCTCTTCCCCTTGGTTTGATTCCTGCCCCTAGCAGGAAGCAGAAACTGAGAAGAACCAAGAGGTTTTCCACTGGATGCACCCCACCATGTTCACCCAGTACCTAGAGGTACCTAGGAAAGGGAAGCTGCTGTCTGAGCAGCCCAGGAGAGAGAGAACATTCTGGCCAAGAAGGACTTCCTGCTTCCTGACAAGAGTCTGCCACTCAGACATCCCCAGGGCCACAGATGTCACCCAGATCTCAGGGCCTCTCCCACCTACTAGATAAGTTCTTTCCTTCACTGGACACAGAGGTGCAGGCTCCTCAGGGCTCCCAGGGAAGTGCGGTGCACAGACAGGCAAACAACCGTGACTGCATAGGGAGCTGATGTTTGCCACGAAGCAGCAGGCAGGCAGGAGGGAAGGCACTGAGACAGGAGGGAGGCTCTGTGCCACCCAGGCAGCTGGAGCCTCACTCTCTGGATGGATGCTTCTGGCCGTGGTTCCCTGTCGCCTCCCCCTTGGCCTCAGACTCTCGTGTTCTCTCCTTTGTCTGCAGCTGGGTCCCAGTTCTCTACCTGCCCCTCTGCGTTTCTCTCTCTGGCACTTTTTCACCCTGGTCCCTTTGCTCTTCCAGCTGTCACCACCTAACTGCATCCTGCATCACCCTTTCTCCTGGGCTTCATAGCCAGTTGCCTCCTGGACTTCCCCCCACGGTCACAGCCCCCCATCCGGTGGTACACAAGCACAGCATCTGTCCCCATGAACTAAGTACCCTCTACTCAGCAGCCCAAACACCGCCCCTTGGAGCCAGCATCCTTGACTCACCCTGCCCAAATCCAAGCTGCCGAGACCCCGTCTATTCTCTCATGTCCTTCCTGCCCACTCCTTCCCTCCCGTCCACTCCCACTGGAGATACTGAGTCAAACTCCCACCTCTCCCTTCTCCTCACCTGCTTCCTCCACAGCACCCTCAGCACAACACCCCACCCTCCCACACAGGCTGCTAAAAAATCATCCTGGGACCCTGCCTGATATACGTTGCCGCCCATCTCTCAGAAAAACCTTCAGTGGTCTCCACTGCCCACAGGACGCCACATTCCATGAGGCTCCCCCTCCCGCCTCTAACCCCTTCCACCATCCTAAGTCCTCCTCCCTGCCCTCCTCTTCCCCCTCCCCACTCAGTGACTCCACCAAATTTCGTAAGGCCTCTGGGCTTTTGCTCATGTCGTTCCCCTTCCTGGAATGCCCTCTCTTTCTACTGGGTGAGTGAATTCCTTCCTTTACAGCAGGATCAAGCTCTGCCTTCTCTGGGAAGCCTTCCTGAGAGCCCCGAGCATCAGCGCGGCCCTCCCCAGGCACGCCCGTGGCCCTGGCTGTCTGTGGCAGAGACTTTCGGGGGGCCTGGGGGGCTCAGTTGCTTAAGCGTCCCACTTCAGCTCAGGTCATGAGCTCACCGCTCATCAGTTCAAACCCCACATCGTGCTCTGTGCTGCCAGCTCAGATCCTGGAGCCTGCTTCGGATTCTGTGTCTCCCTCTTTCTCTGCTGCTTCCCTGCTCATGCTCTCTGTCTCTGTCTCTCTCTCCCTCAAAAATAAATACACTTAAAAGAGACTTTCAACAGGATTGTGCTGACAGTACTTGGAGGGTTCTGGACAGCGACTTGCTTCCTGGTCCCCCTCATGGAGACTGGTTTTCTGACGGCCAGAGGCCCTGGGATGCGCGGGAAATAGGACACTGTCATCAGAGGAAAGCTGGCTGCTTGGCCCCATCCCCTCCAACCAGAAGGTACTATTTATGCTCCAGAGTTCAGCACTGAGCATCACAGGGTGACCTCAGGAAGGAAAACAAGACAGATGTCCCTCCCCCCCCACCTGCTCAGAAAAGGAAGTGAGAAGGTAAACAACGGTGACCACACAGGGAGCTTAGAGCTATAGGGCTTAGAGCCAAGTTGACTTGCAAGTCCTCAAGGGACCACGCCTCCCCTCAGGACGCAGCAGGTGACATCATAAACCCAACTCACCTGATCCAGGTTCCCACCAGCTCATTCCCCCGCAAAGGTCCCAGAAGCTCTCCAGCCTCCCAGGCCTAGGCTGATCTGTTGTAGGAGGCGTGGCACTCCTTTTCTGGGTTCTAAGTCGGAACATGATACATATTTAATAAATGGCCACTGACGCAGTGGGTGCTGCAGGCCACGGTGGTTGTGTGGGTGTGTGTGGTCATGCAGACGGTGTGGTTGCTGACATTTATCACAGCGAGTGCTAATGTTGGTCGTATGGTCCTATAATGTGGTGGTTGCCGCTGTGGTTGTTGGAGGGTTTTCGGCCATTGTGGTGTGTGGCTGTTGCCACTGCGTGTGCTTGCTGCAGGTATTCTGACTCTTTCATCACAGCCTGAGGAGGAGCCAGCTGCTGGGGAGGGTGGCCTTTTGACCCCTGACACTATCTCATCTCATGACACCAGGCTGCGCCCAGGCAAACGGAAAGGAACAGGCAGAGAAAGGAAGTCTTCTCCGGGCGAGTGGATGTTGGAAGCATGAACCTCTCCAGCCCCACAGCCCTCCCGCTTTGGCTGCTGGTGACGCCCCAGTACAGCTATGCAGGCCATTTACCCAGAGCTGGGCGAAGTCCAAGCACTTGAAACCCTGAAGGGTCTCCTCTGCACACCACCACCTCTGTTCCCAAGAATACCTTCCTGGGCAGGAACACCCGCGTCTCCAAAAATAGACCTTGCCTCATCCCACTGCCCTGCGGCTGTCAGGCAAGCCCGGCCAGACAGTGCTGATCGCCCTCAGGCAAAAATCAAGCAAACTTCTGTTGGAGGGGGCATATGGGAAGCCGTGTCTCACCTCAGATCACAGTAGAGATCCAAGGAGAGGGCCCAGCCTGATGCCCATCCAATGCCCACCTCCGTGATCTTGGACCCAAACTCCACATGAGGCAGGGCAGGCTGGTCCAGCCCTCCAACAGGCAAGATGTGGGCATCTTCTTGCTCAACTCCACCCACCACTGTTACGAAGGCCCCATAAGTGGACTGGAGTCATACTGAGGCTATGTGTTTTCCCCAACATGGCAGGCAAAGACACCCAGTTCTTAGTACCCAGCATGGAACTTTACATCTGCCTCAGGGAACCTGGGTCCTGGGCAATATATCCCCTCCCCTGAACTCTGCTCTCAATCAGAAATGTATTTGTAGATATTATTTAAATGTATTAGTAGATACATTTGTAGATATTATTTGTAGATATTATTTAAATGTATTAGTAGATACATTGTAGATACAATCCCCATGGTCCAATAGCCAAAAGCACAAAAGCACAGTGAAATACCCCCTCCCATATCTTTCCCTTAGCCACCAAAGATCGCTTATGAATATACAAGCAAATATGCATATGTATCCGCATAAAGAAACATGGCACACGGGAAGAGGACAAACCTTGGACCCATACTGCCTGAGTTTGAGACCCAGCACTGCCCAATACCAGCCGGTACATGACCTTGGGCAGCCTCTCTGTACCCCAATTACCCCCATCTGCAGAGAACGACATGACCTAGTACCTTCTCAGAGGATGGGCGTGAGCTTAAACAACACATAGGAGCTCTCTCGGTCATGGATGTTCTTTTCTTTCCTTTTTATGGAAATGATAGAACACTGCTTTGCACATAACAGTTCTACACCTTATTGTTTTCACTTCCTCGTGGATTCCCCTGTTAGTACATCAAGAGTTTCCTTGGTCTATTTTAGGGCCGCACAGCATTCCTTGGGCTCAGTGCACCATAATTTATTCAGACAGTCCTTCTCGGATGGACATTTTGGGGTTTTCCAATATTTTACTCCTACAAACAATGCTTCAATGAATAACTTTGTACACACTTTATTTTGTCCAAAAGTGAATAGGATAAATTCCTAGAAGTAGAACGTTAGCCAACTGGTGTATCTGTTTGTTACTTTTTGCCATCCATTAATGTTGTACAGATTCAATATCCCATAAGCAACATATAAGACTTTCTGTTCCCCCGGCCTGTACCAGAAAAAAAACTAATGTTTTATCTTTGTCGATTTGGTACTTGGAAAAAGTAAATGTTATTTCTCTGTAGTTTTATTTTTTAATATCTCTTATTACAAGTAGTGTGAAGCACCTTTTTATAAAATCATTTGTTTCCTTTTCTGTGAACTCTGTTCATATCTTTTGCCTATTTTCTTATTATAGAGTCATTTTTCTTATTGACTAGTGAAAGGTCTTTATATGTACTTTATGTGTCACTATATTTTTCCTGGTCTAGCATTACTCTATAAAATTCGCTCTTGCTGGTTTTCCATACATAATTTTTAATGCAATAGAAGTTATTGATTTTTTCTTTATGGCTTTTGTATCTTATGTCATACTTTGAAACTTCTTCCCCATTCCAAAATAGTTATTAGATTAGTTATTTTTAAAAAATTGTTAAGGTTTATTTATTTTTGAGAGAGAGAGAGAGAGAGAGTGTGTGTGTGTGTGTGTTTGTGTGTGTGTGTGTGTATGAGCAGGTGAGGGGCAGAGAGAGTGGGAGACACAGAATCCGAAGCAGGCTCCAGGCTCTGAGCTGTCAGCACAGAGCCCAATGCGGGGCTCAAACTCACGAACTGCGAGATCATGACCTGAGCCGAAGTGGGATGCTTAACCAACTGAGCCACCCAGGCATCCCTAGATTACTTCTTAATCTCCCAAAGTTTCTTACTGAACTTTAAAAAATTTAAATCACTGAACTTTCCTGGTATGTTTCCTGCTATAAAAAGTGAGGTACAGATCCAACTTAACTTTTTTCCAGATGGCTACTTGGTTGTCTCAACACTATTTATTGAATAATTCATCTTTCTTCCCAATGATTTGAAATGCCACCATTATCATAAGCTAAATTCCCAATAGGTTTTGGTCTATTTCTGGATTTCCTATTTGGTTCCAAATGCAAGATGTCCTACACTGTTTTAATTACTGTGGTTTGACAATATGCATTATAGCACATAGGGCTAACGTCCCATTCACTTTCACCTTCTTCTTCCATATGAACTATCAGTTTTTTTGGGATTTCTTTAACGTATAGGTTCACTAAGGCAAAACTAACATTGAATATGCCATTGATTATGATGTTCAGATTGAGGAGAATTCTATTTTTTCAGAAAACTATTCAATATATGAGGCTTTACAAACTTAGGGGTTTCCCAAGACCACCTTCAGGTTTAACAATTTGCTAGAAGGACTCACAGAACTCACTGGAAGCCGTTGTACTCATCATTACAGTTCATTACAGTGGAAGGATATGGATTAACGCCGGCCAAGGAAAGAGATACACCAGGCAGAGTCCAGGAAACTTCCAAGCACTGAGCTTCCGGCCTTCCTGGTGGACCCATGGGCAGCACTACTGACCCCAGCGATCACATGCAGCAGCGCAGAGTCCTGCCAGCTCGGGAAGCTCACCCGAGGGTCCAGAGTCTCTCCTGGAGCTCAGACCACACAGACAGGACGGACTGCCCGTGGGGCTGATGTTAGAGCAGAGCGGGGA
>PISW01017266.1:0-10849 GCA_004023785.1 Mungos mungo
GTGGGAGTCTGAGATCCAGGCAGGGCTGAGGGTGTGAGTGTGAGATCCGGGCAGGGCTGAGGCTGGGAGTCTGAGATCCAGGCAGGGCTGAGGCTGGGAGTCTGAGGTCCAGGCAGGGTTGAGGTTGGGGTCTGAGATCCAGGCAGAACTGAGGCTGGGAGTCTGAAACACAGGCAGGGGTGAGGCTGGGAGTCTGAGCTCCAGGCAGGGGTGAGGCTTGGAGTCTGGGATCCAGGCAGGGCTGAAGCCGGTTGTCCTGGGCCTCTCTCTTTGGCATGTAGACGCCACCATCTCCGTGTGTCCTGTCACCGTCCCTGTGTGCGTGTCTGTGTCCTCATCTTTGTAACAGGACCTCCGTCCTGTGGGATTAACATCTATCCTGTGAACCTCATTGTACCTTAATGTCCCCATATTCCATGCAGTCCCACTGTGACGTCCTGGGGGCTCCGGAATCTTTGCGGGGAATGCGATTCACCTACAGGGGTCCGCTGCTCATCTTTCCTGAGCCCCTCCCACACCCCCGGAGCTGCAGTCATGGCCAGATGTGGCCCAGGCTCTGTGAGCGTGACGTCCTGGCCGGGGAGCCGGCAAGGTTAGTGGATCATCGTGGCCCATGTTGGCCTGGGCTGAAACAGGAGTCTGGGCAGGGTGCTGGGTGGCACCTGCTGGAGAGACCGGTCCATCTCTGTGTCACCAAAACACAGTGGCCAAACCCAAGTAGGAAAGAGGCGGGACATGGCCGGGAGGAGCCTCAGGGCTCCCAACCCTTGGCTGAGCTCTGCCGGGCAGAGGGCGTCCTCCAGAGTGAGTTCTAGGCGGACAGCACACCTGCAGGTCCCGTGGTAGGACAGGAAGCTCTCCGGTATAATCTGCCCTCCGGAGCCCTCACACATCAGGTCCACACGTGGCCAAGACCCCTTCCTCATGCCCAAGCTGCCCCTCCTAAAACCAGTCGGGGGTCCCCAGCCCCTGCATCTGGCTTGGTCCCCGAGACTCAGAACCTCCCACCCGGGGAAAGGTTTGTTGCAAAGGTGGAGGGGTTGGTGCTCCGTGGGGGGGAGACTCGGGGCAGGCGCTTGCCCGGCCAAGTGCCGTCAAAGAGGCTGATCAACCACCGGGCTGTTCCCTACATGTGGCGTCTTGGCCGAAATGAATGCTGGCTACGCACGTGCACCCACAGCCTCAGCGCTGTTGACACAGAACCGAAAGATCTGCTTCTTTGATAGATAGTTGGGTTTTTTTTTTGGTTGGGGGGTTGGCCTGAGAATGGCAGAGACCTGGAGAAGCCCACGATGCTACCCCGAATGTCCCCTAACCCATCCAACACCCCAGCTGCTCAGACGTTCGTTCCACGTGGTCTGGCCCCGCGCAGAATACGAGTCATTGTACTTTCGAAGGCACACGTCCAGTCCTCTCCTGCCTTGTTGGTCAAGGTACATGCCAGGCTGTGTTTGGGTGGGATGACTTGTCACCTAAGTCTCCAGATCCATCCCAGGGTCCCCTCCAGGGCACCACATTTCTTTACAGGTCACATCTTCAGGTCCTCTTGGCTGTGACGTTTCTTGGGCAGTTTCTCATAGGAAGGCGTCATATTTCTCGTTCTTGATGACCTTCAGAGCTGCTCAGGCGTTTCGTAGGATGCCTTCTGAGGGGACCGGCCTGATGTTTTGGCCATGGATGGACTGGGGTGTGCGGTTTTCAGCGCATTTTACCGAAGGCACCTGCGATCAGCGTGATCTATCACATGGTCACCTGGCTGAACTCGTTTGGGTCCAATTTCTCCACCCCGTGGTCACTATTTCCCACCTCTTTCCATACCCTTTGGAAGGAAGTCACCATGTCCTCTGACACTGAAGAATACGAATTTAACTCCTACCTTCTTGTGGGTAGAGTCACGACCTACATTATTTGACATTCCTTTGCACGGGGACACTTGTCTTCTCCCTCATTTATTTATATGACAACCCAACGGCCGGCCATCTTCCTTCTCAAACTGTCCCAACGCTGGCCATTGGGATCTCTTTCGGTCTATTTTCCCTTTGACATGGCCGCCACACGTTTTGGGTTTTGAACATCTCCTCGCTTTCTAAGGTCATGTGATGAAGACAGAGGATGTGTCTCCCAAGCCCTAGTCTTGGAATTTACCCGATTGTCCAGGGACCCCGGTTTCTCTGGTTCGTGTTAGGAACCAAGATATGGGCGCTGGGTGAAGGGACTTCTCGGGCGATTTCGATTTTCGCCACTCACTTTACCTGTGTGTTTTCTTTCCCTCATCTTTCCCCCTACGCAGGGTCCCTGCAGGGACGGAGAGTGTCAGCGGATGCAGAGCCACTGTCCGCCCGTTCTCCGGAGGCACCGAGAACACCCCCAGCGCGGGCCACCCCCGGCGGCCCAGGACTCCAAAGTAAAGGGGCGGACCCCTGCGGCTCACGGTGCGGCGTTTTTCCGGAGGCTGCGGAGCAGCGTGGCAGCCCGGCCACACCGTGGGGGTGAAGGGTGGTGGGCACCAAGAGGATTAAGGCCGTCCCCCTGTCTCCCTGTTGCCAAGCCATCCCCAGGCGGCCGGGACTCACGGGCGCTGTCTCCGCGGGGGCCATGCGGCCATCTGTCACCTCCATCCACCCTTGTGGTCCCATCCGGTCACCCCTGCCCGCCCGCCTGGCCCCGTCTGTTGTGAAGTTTCCGTCAGTCTTTGTGCAAAGTCCCGACTCACAGGGGTTCCGTCTGTCCCCTCTCCCCTGCTAGACAAGCTCAGAGGACAGTCAGCTGCAGGTCATGGCCATCGTTGAGGGAGGTGCCACGGGGGCCTGACCCACGTCATGTCAGAAGCACAGAGGACCAACCCCCTGCGCTTTCTGGTCTCCTCGCGTGTGTGGGGAGCAAACGCTCCAAGGAAGGGACCCAAGGACCCCCCACCCTCCTTGTCGCCACGTTTCCCCAAGTGCTGTCACCACTCTGCTGCCAGGAAAAGACGCCGTGTTCCGGAACAAACCGAGAGCCCTCTGCGCTGCAGACCAGAGACGTTGCACCTGCAATAAGACGCCCATGTAGCATAGTTGCCTCTGGACCCGACCCCACGCATCAGGCGGGAACGTGGCGTTGCCCCGTCCGGCCAGCACGAAGGACGTTGGACTGTCTTTCCTCCGCTTTGTGTCCTGGAGCTTCCGGCGGGCCCTGCCGCGCGGGGCGTGTGCACCTGCCCGAATGTGCGCGGCCCCGGCCACCCCCGCCCGCCCCGCCCCGTCCTGTCCTGCGCGGCCCGGTGAGCAGACGCGCCCTCCTTGTCCGCGCCCCTCCTCCTCTCCCGCAGGTGTGATGTGCGGCGCCTTGCGTGTTCTTTCGTTATAGCTTCCGCCTCTCACGTGGAGGAGGGCCATGAAGACCAAGCTCAGACATTATGGCTATTCCAGAAAATAAAATATTTTTGAAACCGCACGGCGTCCGTCCCGCTCTTTGTCTGGGGGCAGTACCAGAACGCTGACGACTGGGCAGTGAGCAGGTGTGCGTGAGACACACAGACAGTCCCACGTCCCCGCAGCCGGGCCCGGGCAGGAGGGGTGCATCCCATGAGGTAGGCATCGTCTCGTCTCTGTGTTTTGCAGAATGAGACACCTCTCAGGGGCTTTGATAGGTGCTAACGGGGGTTGGCGCCGTGAAGAGAAAACCAATACCGAGAAGAAAAGCAAAACGTGATCATGATTTGAACACAGAGGGATTCTGAGGTCACCTTACCCGGTGGGGTCTAGTCTCAGGAGGATTCAGGACGTCCCTCCCGACCCTGCTCCTCAGGTGCGCGTCCCATTTCTGAGCGGCCCCCTCAACTCGGCCCAGAACGGGACAGAAGCGCTAATTCATGGAGCTGGAAAGGAACACATAACAAGTACAATTTTATTTATTATTGATTTTTTAAATGTTTCTTTATGTTTTGAAACAGAGAGAGGGAGAGAGTGCATGAGCAGGGGCGGGGCACGGAGAGAGGGAGGGACAGAATCCCAAGCAGGCTCTGAGCTGTCAGCACAGAACCCAATGTGGGGGTCAAACTCACAAATGGTGAGATTGTGACCTGAGCTGAAATCAAGACTCAGATGCTCAACTGACTGAGCTGCCCAGGCGTCACGGGCTTAAACTCAGCTTTGGGCATCTCGTCGTTGGGGCGCTTTTGGGGTCCCCAATTGAAAACACAAAGATGAGAGTCATAGGATGCCTGCTGTCCATGGCCACGGTGCTAAATCCGTTCATCGATGGAGAATGTCTTTAACGACCATGGGAGTTCCCCACACATGCCCCTTCCGTCCTCCTGAACATTTTCAGGTCAGCGAGGCGCAGAGTTAGAAAAAAACAGACATCTGTGACCTTCCATGAGAGCCTTGTTGAATTATGAGGGCAGGATTGTCTAATGAAGTCACGTTTGTCTAGGGAGGCACCATAAGAAGATAAGAATTTACACGCCTCTCTGCAACGTCTTTTAAAAAGAAAAGAAAAGAAAGGATCTTAAATCTTGTCTAGAAATCTGAGTGGCCGGCATAGATTTCTCTCTCTCTCTCTCTCTCTCTCTCTCTCTCTCTCTCATAAAACGTTAGTCTTTCTGCCACAAAGCTAAGAGAAAACACGCTTACACGTTCCTCTCTTTATAAATGACAAGGTGAATTGGTCCACTTTCTGGAATCGATTCTAAGAGAGGAAAGCAAGGCATTAATCTGATGGAAGCATTTCCACTCAGCACGGGCTCGGTTACAACGCAAACATAAATAAAAATTATATCATCCACGTGCGGTCATAATCGGTGCTGCCAGGACGGGCATACCCTGACTTAATCCTTGTCACCCCAGCGAGGGAGGGAGCAATGTTCTTGGTCTTTTATAGATTGGGGAGCTGATGCGTTCAAGTTGTTTGGCCACAGTTAGGGCAAGCGTAATACAAACTCTTCTGAGTCCAAGTTCAAAACCCAAGTATTAAATCCCACAACCGTGTCTCTTGCTTTTTTTTTTTTTTTTTTGAAAGACAGAGGTGGGTGGGGGGGAGCAGAGGGAGACCCAGAAAATCTCAAGCAGACTCCTCATTCCCATGCCGGGCTTGATCCCATGAACCGTGAGATGATGACGAGACCCCAAGTCAAGAGTCCAGCACGCAACAGACTGAGCCACCCAGACGCCCCTCACTTGCATTTTAGCTGGTTTTTGCCTCCGTCTGAGCGGGAAGCACTCATTGTTCTGGGTCTTGTGTGGGATAATTCATCTTCCCTGGGTTGATGGACACGCCTGGGTTTTGTTTTGTTTTTTTCCTTTTGTTGTTTATTTTGTTGTTGTTGTTTTTGTGTGTGCTTTTTTGGTGGCATGTCCTACCGTTCCAGAGAACTGTGAGCTTGGGCTCCGGTGTCTTTTATCAGTCTCTCCCTTGTGGGACCAGGCCTGCACTGAGCTCTCTTTATGCAACCCACACCTCAGTTTTCTTACAAAATCTGCAGGGCAATCCTGTGAAATGGGCCCTGTGGGTGTCTCTGCTTTGAGGATATAATGACAGAGGAGGAGAGCGGTGGAAGTGTTCACCCAAGATAAGGGACTGGTCCCCGGAGCTCCTGCAACAGCGTAACCTCTGCACAATGCCAGCAAACAGCCCGAAGGATGGAAAGGGTTTGGCGGCAGCAAGCCAGGAAGTTGAGAATTTTTCATCTACCCACCAACTCATCTCCTTACCCAACTATCTATTCATGCATTCATCCATCCAATCATTTATCCATCTAACCACCAATCCAGCCACCCACCAATTCATCCATCCAGCCAGCAACCATCCATCCATCTATCCATCCCTCCACCCATCCATCTATCCACTCACTCATCCCTTTGTCCATCCATCCATTCATCCATCCATCCATTCATCCATCCACCCATCCATCCATCCACCCATCCATCCACCCATCCATCCATCCATCCATCCACACATCCATCCATCCATCCATCCACCCACCCATCCATCCATCCATTCATCCATCTGTCCATCCATCCATCCACACATCCATCTATACATCCATCTGTCCATCCCTCCATCCATCCACCCATCCATCCATCCATCCTTCTTTCTATCCATTTATCCATCCACCCACCAATCCACTTATCCTTCTCTCCACCTATTTATCCAACCATCTAGCCAGCCAGCTGTCCACCTGTCCATCCACACATCCATCCATCCACCCACCCATCCATCCATTTATCCATCTATCCATTCATTATATCTAACCATCTATCCATCTATCCATCCACCATTTACCTTCCATCTGTCCACCCATCCATCCATCTATCCATCCATCCGTCCACCCATCCATCCATCCATCCACACATCCATCCATCCACGCATCCATCCGTCCATCCATCCATCCATCCATCATTCCTTCCTTCCTTCTACCCATTTATCCATCCACCCACCAATCCACGTATCCATCTACACACCTATTTATCCATCCATACATGCATGCATGCATCCATCCATCCATCCATCCACCCACACGCCCACCTACCTATCCATCCATCAACCTAACCATCCATAACTTGCCCAAATCAAGTGTTTATATCCATGCATATTCAGACCTCCCTCAATACCTGGCAGTGACCAGTACCCATTAAATAATATACACACCCATGAATGAATGAATTAGCTTTGTGTAGATCATTCGGCAGACTATTTGGGGGTGTATTTTATTTCTACCAAGGAATAAATCCAAAAGAAGAGTACAAGTTGGTTGTAAAGAAATCTGTGTTCCCAGTTTCACTGAGAGAATCATATTCCCCTGGAGAGAGAGCCAAGTTCATGATGCAAAGAAATCATAAAACAGATTCTGCACAATATGTGTTGATCCCTTTACAGTTCTGTCTGCTTAGCTATTTATTTGTTCTGGACACAATTAGATTAGATTCCAAAGAGTTGCCATGACTTTATACACAAGAGATTACATTCTGGCTACGTGTAATTGGTTCAAAAGTTATGGTTCATGAATAACACTAAAGAGAGGGATTCTATTCTCCTGAGCGTTCAGGAAATTGAAAACGGTGGGTTGCAATACAGAATGTTACTCACTGTTTGTCAGTGAGGAACAGTGAGGAACATTCTCAGTCCTGAGAACACCCTACTCTGGAAATCTGGAGAGCACAGGAAGCCCGTTTATCCTCCCGTGTCGACAAACATTTGAAGGAGTCTGGGATCCTTTATATTCAACGCACTGCTCCTTTCATGATGCCTGGAAGAGCTCATGCTTTTTATGTTCTCTCTTTTAAAATAAAAGACGTCTTCATATTATAACACCTTTGTTTTTAGAATCTCCACCTTAAGGCATCTTTGATGAGGGCTTGGTATATAAGTTACGATAACCAGTACGCTGGATTAAATTAATTCTTGCACCGAGGTGGACAGATGCAAGGAAAACATTGAAAGGTGGCCTATTAGCACCTGGATGCCGGAGAATTCCAGCATCAACTCCTAAAGTTGGTAAACAACCACCTCCAGACTTTTGCTTTTTTAAAACTAAGCCCTGAGCCTTCTGGGCAAATGCAGAGTCCAGCTCTACAGGGAGCGCCCCACGGCAGACTCGGCCTCTTTCAGCCATAAGTTCTAGAAACAAACCATCAACCTAGCAAGACTGGATTTTTAAAATTTAATGACATTTTCAAAATTCTCTTTGTATCTTCGTTTGTTGTCTATGCAACACATTCCTTAACACGGATCTGTGTTTGGATTTCATCAAAGTGCTTTCCCGCTCCGTTATTTACTAAGCCCTATTTGTCCCATTTTCCCTGGTAGCCCCCAAAGACATCCAAGTCCTGATCTCTTACCGGCAAACAGACTCAGGTCCCCAAAGACGTCTATACCGCAATCCCCCCGTGGTAGTCCTGTGATACTGATTTCAAACGTTTGACGGAAGCCACGAAGGTGATGATCGTTTGAAGAATACGCATCTCTGAATCTACACCAGATTAGACCAAATCTCCTTCTAGAAATCTCCTTTTCAGGTCATGAGCGAATCACCCAGGGGTCTTTAACCTCAGAGTCGGCTTTAGCAGGTCCTGATGGAGCCGAGACGCTGGGTTTCCAACCAGGGACGTTGATTCAGGGACCACACTTTGTACCACAAGATCGAAGGTGCTTTTCAGCATGGTTTTTATCCTTTGAAAGGTGTCCCCAGGTCCCCAGGGCGTCTCCGAGCCGCCATCCCGGGGGGACCCTCCACGGTAGACTCTAAATGCATGCACAGAGATCAGCGCGTTTGTCCGATTCCTCGTTTTCCCAAATTACCTGGACGATTTAACCGCGAGAGAGCGGATCCCTAGCAATGGAAATTGCAGCGATGCCCAGAGCAGCAAAACTGACTTGCAAATGATCACTGCAAGTTTTCCTCGGCGGAAGGCTACCGTTTTCAGAGCTTGTCATGGGTTCCCGACTTGATGTCCCCAGGGACGGAGAGGCTGGCTGTTCTGCAGTGCCACCCGCATCGCTTTCCGATGAGGACATACGGGAAGGTGTCCAACCCACACATCACTTCTAGGACCTTCCCAAGGACTTAAAACAACTCCCTCCCCCTCCTGTCTTCATTCTGCTTTTAACTCAATGATCAAAAGCATCTTAAGGCACAGACGCGGTCTCCCTCCCTCCCGTGATCCCCGGGCTGCACATTTCCGTCCAGGCTCCGCGCTGCACACCCAAACGTTCCCGGAAGTCCGTCCCTTGCAACTCCACCTGTGGAAACGCTCAGTGCGTTCCCGTTCTTAAAGACGTTGGAAAGAGGAGGGGCTTCTGGGAAAGCATCAAGACGTTGTTGTAGACGTAAGAGAAAAGTTTTCTTGGAGGAAGAAGAGAAAGCCATTCGTGCAGGGAAAATGATGACGCAGGATTTTAGCGCATGAAACGGTTCACATTCCAATTTAACATTCATGCATCTACACGTGTGCGTTTCTTATACTTCCCTTTAGGGCACGGGGCGTGGGGATAGTCCACCTTCCTTGGGAAAGGCATTCCATCTTTTCCCGATTAGTATCCACTCAACTGTATGAACGGTCATGTGAGTCCAGCAGGTAACAAGGTCAGGATTTTAATGCTTTTACGCCCCTGGGATACATCTCACGGAAATGTGAAGACCTGACTCAAGCCAGAACGAAAAACAAAAACAAAAGCAAAAAAGGCCTCCCGCACGCAGGATACCCCAGTTTCTCTTTCCCCCAAGGTGAAGATTTCATTGCATCTCAGCAAATAAATTTTAAAAGGAGAGCTTTTGGCGAAAATGCAGAGCTCGCTTTTCGTGGTCCGCTGTTTCTTACCGTGTTTTGGTCCATAGAGCGTTTTTTGGGTTTGCTCCCTGCCAGGACTGCAATTCGCTTCCTGGGTGATTTGTGTTAGAAAGAATTGCACCACATCATTTGGACAACACTCAAAGAGAGGGGATCATTGGGCCATTCGCACGGGAAGGCGCACGATCTCAAGGCTCTTTGGTGACACCCGTTGACCTGTTGGTTTCTGGGGACCACGCGCCTACAGGCTAGGTTCTACACATAACACGTTTTTCACACAAGTTTCGTCAAATGCATATGAATGAAAATATTGAATAAATATCCGTCTTTTTCCAAAATACCCAACTCACATGTTTGACTGTGATTCCTTCTGATATGCACAACCCATGCTTCATCAGGCCATCGGGGTACAAATTCTTCTCTGAATTGATTCTTTTGCAATCTCATTGACTCGCTGAATCCCCCCCCCCAAAAAAAAACATGTGCCGTTCTTTCTTTATCTCACACACAGCTTTTCCTAGGTCTTTACAACTAAGTGTGATTTCTGTCTTGACATAATCGCGGATTAGCCTGGCTGACCAGACACGCAGGTGACAGACTCCCAGTGACACCTTTTCCTCCCAGGAGAGCAGCGTCACAGGGAAAACGTGTGTGGGATCTGGAAGCCGATGCCCAGTGACAGGTGTGGAGGAAGCGTGTCTGGGACTCTGTGATGAGTCTGGACACGGGAGACGGGCTGGGTCTCCGTCCATATGCCGACTTCACACCTCCTAACACACCATGATGCTCTGCGGCTCCTCACTCTGCCCAACGGGCGTCCAAGCGAGTCCACGTGCGGAGGGTGACGTGGGCAGGGAGGCGTAGCACCCACGCTTGCTTGCGAGTCTGGAATAAATACACTCGGTGTCTGTGAACGAGGTGTGTGGATTCCACCTGCCATGAGGCTCGGGCGTGTGAAGAAGAGCCCTCCCCCCAATCACATCATCACTTTCTCTGGCTTTGGTAGATGAGCCTTTCACAAACTCTGAGTGCTCGGTCCTGGTCCCTCAAGTATCACAGGTGTGGCCGGGAAGCTCTTGACGACTCCATCATCCTTCACTGGACGGAGGGCACGCCCCACACGCCGTCCACCGAACGGATCGGGCGTGAGCTTCTGGGCAGCCTGATGGTGTCCTCCACGGTGCACGTGCTCCGGGGGGGCCGAGGACGGACTCTGGTTTGCACACGATGCTTCAGGTCCCTGCTCTGTTCCTAGAAGCAGAGAGCTCGGTTTGCAGAGATGAAGTTTCCGAGGGGAGGGAGGGAGGGAGGGAGGAAGATGGGAGGAAGGAAGGAAAAAAGGAAGGAAGGGAAGAAATGAAAAAAAGACAGAAAGGGAGGGAGAGAGCAAGGAAGGAAGGAAAGAAAGAAAGAAACAAATATGGAAGGAGGGAGTGAAGGAAAGAGGAAATGGAAAAAGGGAGAGAGAGGGAGGGAGGGAAGGAAGAAGAAAGGAAAACAAAGAAAGAAGACCCAGCCCCAGACACCCAGACAAGGCTCTGACCGGGTCCAAAGCCCCACGACCTCTGGGACCCGGGAAC
>PISW01017267.1:0-10828 GCA_004023785.1 Mungos mungo
CTCTTGTCTAAAGAGATGTTCTCACTGAATCTAAAAGGAAAAGGGACTTTCAAGGCTATCTATTCTAAGAGCTTTCCAGTGGCCACTTCTGTTATTAATCTTGTTTTGTGTGTGTGTATTTATTGAACAAATATGACATTTATAATATATGTGTTTAGATAGATAAGTGAGCCGACGCCTGGCAGACACATACCAGGCATGGGGCTGCCATGATGAAGGAAATAGGGACGGCTCCGTTCGTGCTCACGCAGCCAATGCAGGAAGTGTTAAGTGAATTACAGTAAAAATAAAAATGTGGTCCCAACATGTGTTTATGCCATCGGGCATGTAAAGGAGCTCTTGAGGGTGTGAGACAGGAAGACCTCCCCTGTTCTTGAATCTGAGCTGGGGAGGACAGGTGGGTGGTGGGAGGAGGGGCAGGAGAAAGTTCAGGCGCAGGCGCCCACATGTGAAGGCTGTAAGGTGGAGAGATGTTTCCGTGCCGGTGAATCGTGAGCGAGCCCGTGGGGCTTACACACGGCGGGGAGAGAAAGGGGCGTGGAGGAAAGGAGCGGAGTCTGCAGGTGTAGAAGCTTATGACGCTGGGTCCTCTAAGTCCCACTGAGAGTCCTGGGGATCAAGTTCACAAGGAAAGCGCTCGAACTCACCGGGCAGTGAGAAGGCATCCATTAGATGTAAGTGGTCAGTGAAGCTCACTAGGAAGTCCAAGGTCAGTGGAAGGTGGCGGCCCTTGGGCCCGGACACCTGTGTGGGAAATAGAATAGTTTCCAGGGTTTACTGACCATGGACTGTAGGCAGGTCCTCTGCCTCTGGTCCCCGACTCCCTCACCTCTGTCAACGCAGAGGATAGCACCCACCTGTCCCCTCCCGGGCAAGGAAGTTCGGGGAGGCTGTGGGCTCACGTGCAAAGCTGTGCCGAGCCGTGAGGGAGGGGACTAGAGGCTGCAGGGGCTGAGCGAAGAAGTCACCCCCACTGGGGATGGTGAGGCGCTCGAGTGGGTGTCGTCAGGGTAAGAGGGAGAGGGTTGGGACAAGGCACTCGGGGACGGGAGGCATCCTGGGCAGAGGGCCGAGCATGGGCCAAGGCAAAGGGTGAACAGGCACGGCTAACGTGAGGTCGGGTGAGGAGTTTCCAGGATCTCAGTCTTCTGCCCCCGCCCCTCAGTACCTGGGTTTCTCCTCCATCCCCCGGTCCTGTCTGGAGGGCGGGGAATGAAAACAGTTGCTCTCCCTCTTACTTAAAAGCAAAACGGGGGCACCTGGGTGGCTCAGTCAGTTAAGTGTCCAACTTCAGCTCAGGTCATGGTCTCACGGTTCGCGGGTTCAAGCCCCGTGTCGGGCTCTGTGCTGACAGCTAGCTCAGAGCCTGGAGCCTGCTCAGATTCTATGTCTCCCTCTCTCTCTGACCCTCCCCTGCTCATGCTGTTTCTCTCTCTCTAAAATAAATAAAAACAGGGGCACCTGGGTGGCTCAGTCGGTTAAGCATCCGGCTTCGGCTCAGGTCATGATCTCACAGTTTGTGGGTTCGAGCCCCACGTCGGGCTCTGTGCTGACAGCTAGCTCAGAGCCTGGAGCCTGCTTCAGATTCTGTATCTTCCTCTCTCTCTGCCCCTCCCCTGCTCGTGCACTTTCTCTCTCTCTCTCTCAAAAAAAAACCCCATAAAAATTAAAAAATAAAAAAAAATTTTTTTAAAGCAGAATCCTCACACTTGGGGGCTCCCCGTTCCTGCAGCTGCTCTTCCGGGGTCCCAAGGCTCTGGCTGATGCAGTGTGAGGGGTGAAGGGGTCCTCCTGGGTGCGCCCACCTTCTGTGCCAGGCCTCTCCCGGCCCCCACCTGGGCAATGCGGGGCTGGGGTGTTCTGCGCCATTTCCCCCTGAACCAGCCCCTCGGGGCCCCAGGAGCCCCGTCACACTTCCCTGCTCGTGCTGTTCAAAGAGCGCAAAGAACCCATTCCACATGGCATGCTGTAGGATTTCCTCCCTTTTCCCCTTCTGTACTTACTTTAAAAAAAATTATTTATTTTGAGAGCAAGAGAGAATCCCAAGCATTGGCAGCACAGAGCATGATTCGGGGCTGGAATCCGTAGACCAGGAGATCATGACCTGAGTGGACACCAAGAGTCGACGCTTAACGGAGCCACCTGGGCTCCCCTCTTCTGTCCTTTTCTAAGAGCCACGTAGAATAGGTGTTAAGATCATCAACTGTGGAGGCCCGCTGCCTGGGTTCAACTCCTGTCAGCGTGGGAGGCCGCCCCCTCTGTGCCTCAGTTTCTCATATGTAGTATGGGGATATAACTACCCTTCTCCTCTGGGTGTTGTGGATTTAACATGTAATTTATGGAAAGCCATCAGAACCGAGGCTGACAGGAAGCCCTTCAGACCCATAGTGGGCGGCAAGTGCTTTCTGCCAGATGTGCCTCATCACCCTTCCATTTGGGCAAAGGTCCCTCCACCCCATTTAGCTCGCTGAGCTACAAAACCCCTCTCTCTGCCTTCTATATTGAAGAACATAGTGCAAAAAGGAAAGGAAAACCCCTTAACTAGCCCAGGCGGGGTACTCACCGTCCCTTGGGAAAGCAAGGCCTTGGGGGGCTCTGCTTCCCTGTCTCAGGCCCACCTCAGCCCCCACGGCTGCTCTCGTTGGGCCTGAGCACAGTTGAGTCAGGATGGACTTTTGAGGAAGAAATGAACGAAGACTTCGAGAGCGCAGTGGGAAACTAGATGAAGGGCCAAGGCTTGTGTGCCAGGGACAAGGTTCCTCTCCATCAGATCATAGAGCATCGCTGCCGGATTCTTCCCTCCCTCCCCTTCCATCTCACTATGTCCAAACCCGCTCCCTAACCCACGCCGGTTCCTAGCACATCTCGCCGTGTTCCTCAGTCTTTGAAGATCTAGATGGTGAGCCGTAAAGGGCGAACTGTCTGCCTGTGGGAGACCCTCTGTGCTGTGCCCAGAGGACGTCCTGACTCCTCAGAGTCTGAGTCAGACAGACCTGTAGCTGTGTGATAACCGTAAGGTGTACACCCCTGAATGCTGTACGTGCTTGAAGAGGACATTGATCACAAACCAGTCTTTACAATTCACAAAGAAAAAGGAATAATTGGGCAAGATATTGTCCCACAGCATGAAGCTGGAGACTTGCTTTGGAGCCCCCCACCCAGCAACCCAGACAGAGTAGGGCTCATGTTCTACTTGCTGTGGCATAGGGAGCCTCCATTTTGGGCCAAAACTTTCAATCCATCATCAAAGGATCGTAGTTAATATAGAATTCTTTATTTTGATTAATGGGATAGATCCCATTAAGTACCAACTGCATGAGAGGCATTGAGCTAAATGCTTTATCTGCCTTATTACATTTCATCTTCATGAAAACCATACAAGGTAGGTATTTTTATCTCCCTTTTGTGGATAAGGAAGGAAAAATTCATAGAGATTGAATGACAAAAAAATAGGGGATTCTAGTCTATGATCCCATCCTTTACCAAGCCACCTATCACAGATGTCCATAGAAATAGGTTTCCTAAGGAATACTGGGTGTATCTGTCACTAGGGACCCAGGTCCCACAGCCAAGAGCTAACCACAACCCCCTTAATGTCACTGCTTGGGCTCCACCCGGAGGCTAGTCCACACCCACCACTGGTGGATCGCTCCCCAAATGGATGGCGAAGATGAAAAACTCACAGGGTGTCCTCACCCTAACATTGTGACCCTCGGGATGCAGGTCCCTTCAGTACAACTGTCATGACTGAACTGGACCACCTGTCAGTACTGGCTGAGGACAGCTAGAGAGAGACTCAGCTAAGATTCAGGAAATCCAAGTTTATAGTCAAACTCTGTTAACTCTTAGCTGGGAAACTTTAATCTGTACATGTTATTTTTCTTGGGTCATTCCAAGCACTGGATGTTACAAGTTGGATTCCCTGGGACCTACACTCTGATTTGGAGATCAGCATGCAGGATTTTTCATTAAGGAGTGCTCTTGGGACTAACACCTACAGAAGGGAAAGGAAGGAAAGGAAAGGGATGGCAGAGAGAGAATCTGAGCTATGAAGCAGTCCCAGGGGACCTTGGCTAACCCCGTGGAGAGCTCTGAGCCTTACATGATTTTTTCCAAGTTGTCCTGAATTGAGGCAAGACGTTTGACTTTATACCCTAGTGGGGACTATTCATTGCTATAGGTCACCTTAGGGAGCAGGCTTGATCTTGGGTGAGGTCACTCTTACAGCTGAAATAATCCTACTGTGGGTTTTTATAGTTAAATTTAAAATAACTAAAATGAAATAAAATTGGAAGTTCCATTCCTCAGTTGTGCTAACCCCATTTCAGGTTCTCAGTAGCCACAGGTAGCTCCTGGCTACCACATTGAACAGTACTGGTTACCACACTGAACAACACAGATAGAGGACGTTTCCATCACTGCAGAAAGTTCTGTTGGATAAGCCCCATTTACCAAAGATAGGCTTCAGCGTCTGTAAGAGATGATCTGTTTTCCACGTTCCCCAACTCTTAGGGTTTTGTCCTTTAGGGCTGAAAATCTGGGGCGTTTAACCAAGGAAACTTATCCTTCGTTAGCCCTGAGCTCTCATTTTTGTCTTCCCTTGGCTTCACAAGCTTCTTGGAAGCTCTGGACACACAGCAAATGAAGTGAAGGACAAAGTAGGATAAATTTTGGGCTCACGTTTCTGAGCTTTCCTTCTTCTTGGAGTCTTGGTCCCTGTGTTCTCACTAAGTAGTTTTCCAACGACTTTAAGTAGTTATTTTTTAGAAGTACATTCTATCCTGAGTTTGCTTTATTCTTGACAAGAGCATTGATCGGCCATGAACTAGCTTGCCCTTGTCTGGATTTGCCATCTATGGCCTTATTGGTTTGTTTTGTTTCAGATTTTTGTTTAAATTCTAGGCAGCTAACATGTAGGGGGATATTGGTTTCAGGAGTAGAATTCAGTGATGCCTCCCTTACATACAACACCCTGTGCTCATCCCAACAAGTGCCCTCCTTAATGCCCATCTCCCATCTAGCCCATCTCCCACCCACTTCCCTCCATCAATCCTCAGTTTGTTCTTTATAGGTAAGCATCTCTTATGCTTTGCTTCCCTTTCTTTTGTTTTATACCCCAGTTTGGCTGCCATGGCATCCTTCAGCTGGTTTTCTTCTTCCTCTGTCTCCCTTGCTGGCTCTCATTACTGGAAGTTCTCTTCTTGACCCTCTCTTTATCCTTTACATTTCATCTGGTTAAGATCACTTAACCCATGATTTTTCCACATGTACATGGAAAAGTCCCCAGAGTTTATAATTAGATCATGGCAGGTGAGGACCTGGTGTGTGTTCCTAGGGAATCCCAGTCTTCCAATTATAACATTCATCATGCATTAGTTAAAAATAATCAGTAAATGATTTGGTACTACAGCGTGGAATTTTGGTTTAGAATTGCTTAAAGTAGGTCAGGATTTAACTGGGGACTCAGTCATGACTGGCACTATTAAAATTCAAGTAGCTCTTGATAGGTGGCTGGGCACCTTGTGGAGCTGAGCTCTGTATTCTGCAGAACACACTGGAGAAATGGCCAGGGTCATTCTTCATTGGAGTCTACTGTCTTCAGTGATGAAACCCTCTTGCTTGCCATCCTGTATGCACCAGCCATGTGTGGCTCTATCTGCCTTTGGTTCTGTGACTGCCTGTGTACTACTTGTTGACTTGCAGTTGACAGTTGACAACTTGACGTTGACTTGCTCCACTTCTGGGGGTAGCAGGTGGACAAGCTTGGAAATACTGTTTTGGCAGAATGTGACTCAAGTGCTCTGTGAAAGGTCAAGGTTGGGACCAGTTGGTAATTGTCTGAGAGGTATCATGGTGTTTCGGAAAGAGAAGTGAATGAAGAGGCCGAAGACCTGGGTCCAAGTCTGGTTCTGCAGCTGGAAGCCCAGGCGAGCTTGTTCTTGCCTTCCCACCTTCGTATCATTAATTTAGCTCTTGGCTCTTTTCTGGCGGACTAAGGCAGTGTAACGTAGAGAGGAAGAGTATGGCCTTGGCAGAGGCCAGCCTCTTATTTTCAAGGGAAATAGTGGAGGACTGTCCTTTTGATGAGAGAAGCTACAAAGTCACACTGCAAGAAGAAGGCCTTTTTAAAAAAATTATTTATTTTTTTGCAGTCCACAGGGAGGGTAGAGTATGTGTGTTCCGTAAGACCTCGCCGAGAAGGTTACGTTCAGCTGGATGAAGGGAGAGCGGAGGAGCCATATCTGTCCACCTGCAAAGGTGAGGCAGTAGCATGAGTAGCGTGTTTTGCGAATAGCAGGAAGGTAGGGAAGGGTGAGTGGGGAGGCAGAAGGAGGAGCAGAAGCAGAGGCAGGCGGAGAGGTCATAAAAGTGGAGCCTCCTAATAGAGTCCCATGTAGGACACAGTAAAGACTTGCATTGAGTTGAGAAGCCACTGGAAGGTTGCAGTTATCCAAGATGGTCCGTAGCCGGCTATTGAGGTGGTGGGTCTCTGAGACAGACAGCAGCGTTTGCTGGCGCAGTGGACGTGGGGAAAGAAAGAGAAGTGTCAAGAGAGGCCCAACCCTTAAAAAAATTTTTTTAACGTTTATTTATTTTTGAGAGAGGGAGAGACACAGAGGGTGAGTGGGGGATGGTCAGAGAGAGAGGGAAACACAGAATCAGAGGCAGACTCTGGGGTCTGAGCAAACAGTCAGTACAGAGCCTGACTCGGGACTCAAACCCATGAACTTCGAGATCATGACCTGAGTCTAAGTTGGCCCCTTGCTTACCCCACTGAGCCACCCAGGTGCCCCCGAGGCCCAACTCTTTTTATCTTTAAGAGCTGGGGGGACAGTGACCCTTTTGTGGCGGTGGGTGAGTCAGTAAGAGGAGCAGGCTGGGACTGGATGGTGAGCAGGACTCTGGTTTAGGATATGCTAACTCAGAGCTCACTGAACGTCCAGTGTTGACATAAATAGGATCTGACTGTATATATGCATTTTTATAACTTGACTCTAACGTGTAAGAGAACTAAATTCATGTTCCAGCTCCATATACATGCATATTGCATATCTTGTGTGATTTTTGGTATGTTCCATATCTTTTCAGTGTCTCCATTTCCTCATCAGAAAAGTGGCAATAATACGGTAGTAATGTTTTCTGCTCTTCCATTAGACTTTTAGAGAATTAATAAAATGTTTATAAATATAAATATAATGTGCATATTATGACTAACTCATTAAAATTCTGGATTTGCTACTTTAAGTCATGAACATTTCACTGGATGAAATGATATGTGTCCTTGCTAAAGCAAGAATTGAATCGCAGGGGGCGTCTGGGTGGCTCAGTCAGTTGAGTGTCCAACTCCAGCTCCGGTCGTGATCTCACAGTTCATGAGTTCAAGCTCCGCACTGGGCTCTGTGCTGACAGCTCAGAGCCTGGAGCCTGCTTCAGATTCTGTGTCTCCCTCTCTCTCTGCTCCTGTCCTGCTCTCTCCCTCTCTCTCCCTCTCTCCCTCCCCCAAATAAAGAAACATTAAAAAACTAAAAAAGGGGTGCCTGGGTGGCTCAGTTGGTTGAGCGTCCGGCTTCAGCTTTGGTCATGATCTCACAGTTTGTGGGCTTGAGCCCCGCGTCGTGCTCTGTGCTGACAGCTTAGAGCCTGGAGCCTGTCTTCGAATTCTGTGTCTCCCTCTCTCTCTGACCCTTTCCTGCTCACGCTGTCTCTCTCTATCTCTCAAAAATTAAAAAAAAAAAATTTAAATTAAAAAATAAAAGAAAAAATTGAATCACAGGTACTGGGATGGGGTGCAGATGAAATCACTGAATGAATGAGTCTGTTCAGCCCTTGGTTTTATACTCCCATCTCAAAGCACTAGTATTACTCATCACTGCAGTGCAGGTCTCTAATTAGAGGACTTACAAAGGTCTCTGGCTGCAGTTGTGGAATGGCCAGAATACTTACGGAAACTCTCACCGGACCCGGGCAAACAAAAGCCATCGGATGGAGCTAGCATGTGGCTTTTCTGAGCCCGGCTTAGACCGGATGTTACTAACGGTCCAGAAACCCCATGTGTGGTTCGCAAGCTTGGGTTGCCAGTGGGTCTTGAAATAGAAAGCAGCCTCATGTGCATCTTGCAGTTGCAAGGACACACGCTTCCAGGAGATACGTCCTGTCTAAGGTGGTGAAAGCGTTTCTTTCTGTATTTTCCCTATTAAGACATTAGAAACGTTCCAGACATGGAAAAAGTCAGGCTTCGTGTTACAGACATGCGTCTGTTCATTTTCTGTATTTAACACATGTGGATATTTCACTGGAGTCTATGCTTTGCTTTATTGTTCACATGACAACTTCATTGAATTCTATTTTATAAAATTGAATTTTATAAAATATTTATAAAATATTTCAAGTGTACAATTCAATTATTTTCTGTAAGTTTACCGAGTGGTGCAAGTGTCACCAGAAATCAGTCTTAGAGCGTGTTAACCTCCCCAGTTACAGCGCTCATTCCTGCGGCCTCTCCCAGTCTTAAGAAGCCACTAACCCACTCTTTGTAGGATGTTTTATTTTAGCATCATGCTTTCGAGGCCTGTCCATGCAGTTTGTATGTGTCAGCACTTCCCTCTCTCTCTCTCTCTCTCTCTCTCTCTCTCTCTCTCTCTCTCTGCGGCTGAGTACTGTTCTGTCGTGTGGGGAGATAAACCACATTTGAGTATCCACTCACCCACTGATGGACAGTAGCCTGTTTCCAGCCTTTTGCTCTGGTGAATCCCGCTGCTGTGAACATTCACACACAGCTCATGGTTTCCATTTCTCCTGAGATCCCTGGGCGTGGAGGTGCCGGCGTTTATCACAGTTTCTGCTTTACTGTTTGAGAAACTCTCTAAACAGTTTTCAAAGTGGCGGCACCACTTACCCTGCCTCCCGCACTAGGTGAGGTTTCCCATCTTCTCATCGCCAACAGCGTGTGCTCTTGTCTACCTTTTATATTACACCCGTTCGAGTGTGTGTGAGTGTGATCTCATCGTGGTTTTGGTTTGCACGTCCCTGATGACCAATGACATTGAACGTTTCTCATATGTGTACTGGCCACCTGTAAATCTTTTTTTTAAATATTTTCATGTTTGATTTTTGAGAGAGAGACAGACAGATACACAGCATGAGCAGGGGAGGGGCCTAGAGAGAGGGAGAAACAGAATCTGAAACAGGCGCCAGGCTCTGAGCTGTCAGCACAGAGCCCCTGACACAGGGCTCGAACTCACAGATCTCAAGATCATGACCTGAGCCGAAGTGGGAGGCTTACCTGACTGAGCCACCCAGGTGCCCCGCCACCTGTAAATCTTAATTGATGACATGTCCGTTCATGTCATTTGCCCATTTTTTAATTGGTTTGTCTTTCTATTGAGTTATATGTATTTATAAATTCTGTCTGTAAGTCCTTTCTTGGATTTGAATTTTGAAAATATTTATGCCTGGTCTGTTGGTTTATTTTCATTCTCCTAAGGATGTCTTTTAAACTGTGAGAAAAATTGAATTTTAATGACATCCAATTTATATATTCTTTTATGGACCATGGTATTGTGTCTAAAGAAATCTTTGCTGAGATTGATTTTTAAGGATGGTCTCCTTTTCTCCCCCTTTTTTTTTTAAGTTGTATGGCATTTAAGTCTGTGATCCATTTTGAGTAATGCTTGTGTGCGTCGTGAGGTGAAGGACTGTGTACATTTTCATGTGCTGTTTGTTTCATTGTTCCAGCTCTGTTTATCAAGCAGGCTCTCGTTTCCCCGATGAATTTCCTTGGCACTTTATTTTTCTTGAGATTCAGTAGACTACGAATGGGAAGACTAATTTCTGGACCTGAATTCTGTTCCACCAATCTATCCTTATGCCCACATCACAGCGTCTTCATAACTAGCTCTACAATAAGTTTTGAAAGTGGGAAGCGAACGTCCCCCAACTTTGTCCGTTTTCAAAACTGTTTTGGTTACTCTCGGTGTTTTCTCGCGTGTCCCCGTTGTCAGGGACCGCCTCACTTTGGTACCTGCAGTCCTGGGACTCCATGAGCAGTACACTCACTCCAGTGATTCGGTTCTGAAAGCCAGACATTCACTAAACATTCCTATTTTGGAACATCCCCTGATCCCCAAACTTCGTATTTCACCAGACTCTGCAAAACTCAGCTCATCGCTTTGTTCAGAGAGACTGTGATTTGCAAGTACAGTTCTTTCTGCTTCGCAAGGAGTGACCATAGCGTCTTTGTGTCAGACTGTGGGTGGTAGCTTCTTCCCTCCCCTTTGGAGGCCCTGTCATATTGTCGTGAAGACCCTCACTTGGTGGTCTCACATAGGAACCTTGTGTGAACTCCTGTGCTCAGGGAGCGCCTTCTGCTCCACCCCGAGCGTCCTCTACAGTCTCTGGGAGCTGAGTCCTTCTCAACGGTGAGCTGAGCCCTCAGGGGTTTGACTGAGGGCTCACTGCTGGTTTTACTACACGGTCCTTAAGCTTATAAGCAGTTAGGTATTTATTTATTATTTATTTTTATTTTTGAGTGTTACAAGGAAGTGCTCCATAAGTTGTGGAAGGAAGCATAAGCCTGTTAAGCCTTGGGTCCGTTAGACCCGTGACTAGTGGTCATTAGACCCGTGTTCATTTCCAGCAGAGACAAGGGCCTAGCCTTCTGCCATGAGGATGCTCTTGTGCTGTCGAGTTGTGGTGGAAGGTGAGTAAATTCCTACTCTGGCTCTGGTTAGCTGAGGACGGGAGAAATCCTTCGTAAACACATGATTTTGGTTGGCTGTTGCGGCCTCATTTCTGTGTGTCTTGGGCTCATGAGTACCCAAAGCGAAGC
>PISW01017268.1:0-10823 GCA_004023785.1 Mungos mungo
CTTTAGCCTCTACTACAAAGCTGTCATCACCAAGACAGTATGGTATTGGCACAAAAACAGACACATAGACCAATGGAATAGAATAGAGAACCCAGAGCTGGGCCCACAAATGTACAGTCAATTAATTTATGACAAAGCAGGAAAGAGTATCCGATGGAAAAAAGACTGCCTCTTTAGCAGGTGGTGCTGGGAGAACTGGGCAGCAACATGTAGAAGAATGAAACTAGACCACTCTCTTACACCATACACAAAAATAAACTCAAAATGGCTGAAGGACCTGAATATTAGACAGGAAACCATCAAAACCCTTGAGGAGAAAGTAGGGAAAAACCTCCTAGACCTCCACCGCAGCAATTTCCTACTCGACACATCCTCAAAGGCAGGGGAAATTAAAGCAAAACTGAACCCTTGGGACCTCATCAAGATAAAAAGCTTCTGCACTGCAAAGGAAACAATCAAGAAAACTAATAGGCAACCAACAGAATGGGAAAAGGTAGTTGCAAATGACATATCAGATAAAGGGCTAATATCAAAAATGTACAACGAACTCACCAAACTTCACACTCACAAAGCAGATAATCCAGTGAAGAAATGGGTGGAAGACATGAACAGACACTTCTCCAAAGAGGACATCCAGATGGCCTACAGACACATAAAATGATGCTCAACATCACTCATCATCAGGGAAACACAAATCAAAATCACACTGAGATACTACCTCACGCCAGTCAGAGTGGCTAAAATGAACAAATCAAGAGACTATGGATGCTGGCGAGGGTGTGGAGAGACGGGCACCCTCCTACACTGTTGGTGGGAATGTAAACTGGGGCAGCTGCTCTTGAGAACAGTGTGGAGGTTCCTCAAAAAACTATCCATAGAACTCCCTTATGACCCAGCAATAGCATTGCTGGGGATCTCCCCAAGAGAGACAGAAATGCTGATGCATAGGAGCACATGTACCCCAATGTTCATAGCAGCAATGTCAACAATAGCCAAAACATGGAAAGAGCCTAAATGTCCATCACCTGACGAATGGATCAAGAAGATGTGGTATATATACACGATGGAGTACTACATGGCAATGAGAGGGAAGGACATATGGCCATTTGTAGGAAAGTGGATGGACCTTGAGGGTGTCATGCTGCGCGAAGTAAGCCAGGCAGAGAAGGACAGAAACCATATGTTTGCACTCATAGGTCTAGCAGGAAAACAGGAGAGACCTAATGGAGAACACGGGGGGAGCAGAGGAGGGAGAGAGAGTTGGGGAGAGAGAGGGATGTAAAACTTGAGAGACTATTGAATGCTGAAAATGAACTGAGAGTTGAAGGGGAAGGGGGAGGGGGGAAAAGAGGTGGTGGTGATGGTGGAGGGCACTTATGGGGAAGAACACTGGGTGTTGTATGGAAAACAAGTTGACAATAAAATATTATGGAAAAAATAAAATAAAAAATAAAATAAAATACCCCACAAAAAAGGAGAACTACTGTCATAGACTCTGGGTCTGGAGTTCTCTCTTGTCCAGTAAGAGAATGGGTTGCAGGATTAAAAATGCGAGAAAGAGGCTAATGTCCAGGAGAAGATAAGTGTCCTGAATAAGGGTCCTTGCTCCATTTTTATTAAGATCAGAAGGTTTACAAGCATGATGGGCATGCACAGAGAAACACTATTAACTCATGGGCCTAGAGAAAAGGGGGTTTTGGAGATATGCAGTGTTAGGGGTTTGGGCAATACAAAACAAGATTCTGGTGTTGGGTGGAAAATCTTGTACAGCAAACATGAGGCCCCACTTCTGTTTACCTAAACTGGCCCAGGAAACAAGAAAGACAGAGAATGCTACCTCAGGGTTAACAAAGCATCTTTCTTTTGCTAATTAGCTCTGCTCTGGGCAACTTCACCCCACAGAGGTCTATAACCCTATTTACCTGTTTACCTAATTTGGTCCTTCCCTCTGTGAAAGCAGCTTTCTGCTTTCATCCTATACCTTTGTCCTATACTCGGGACATTTGCCCCATTTACCTAATCGTATTTACCTAATCTTGTTTACCCAAACTTGGGTGTGTTCATCCCATGGTTTCCTAATTCTTTATGCCTTGTTACCCCATCAGCAGGCTCAGGGAACTTCTAAGCTTCTTCCCCATAAACTACAGGCCAATATCTCTGATGAACATGGATGCAAAAATTCTCAACAAGATACTAGCAAACTGAATCCAACAATACATTAAAAGAATTATACACCATGATCAAGTGGGATTTATTCCTGGGCTGCAGGGGTGGTTCAATATTCATGAGTCAATCAACATGATACACCACATTAATAAAAGAAAGGATAAGAACCAATTGGTTCTCTCAATAGAAGCAGAAAAAGCATTTGACAAAGTATAGCATCCACTCTTGATAAAAAACCCTCAACAAAATAGGGCTACAGGGAACATACCTCAACATCATAAAGGCCGTATACAAAAGACCCACAGCTAATATCATCCTCAATGGGTTAAAACTGAGAGCTTTTCCTCGAGGGTCAGGAAAAAGACAGGAATGTCCACTCTCTCCATTGTTATTTAACATAGAACTGGAAGTCCTCGCCTCAGTGATCAGACAACAAAAAGAAATAAAAGACATCCCTATCAGCAAGAAAGAAATCAAACTTTCACTATTCGACATGATACTCTATGTAGAAAATCTGAGGGGCACCTGGGTGGCTTAGTTAGTTGAGCATCCAACTTTGGCTCAGGTCATGATCTTGCAGTTCATGAGTGTGAGCCTCATGAGTGTGAGGCTTGCTGCTGTTAGCACAGAGTCTGTTTGGGATTCTCTGTTTCTCCCCTACTTGTGCTCTCTCAAAAAGAAATAAACATTAAAAAAAGAAGAATAAAACCTGAAAGACTCCACCAAAAAAATGGCTAGAACTGATATACAAATTCAGTAAAGTTACAGGATACAAAAGCAACATGCAGAAATTTGTTGCATTTCTCTACACCAATAATGAACCAACAGAAAAAGAAATCCAGGAATCGGTCCCATTTACAATTGCACCAAAAACCATAGAATACCTAGGAATAAATCTAACCAAGAAGGTAAAACATCTGTGCTCTGAAAACTACGGAACATTTTTGGAAGAAATTGAAGAAGACACAAAGAAATGTAAAAATATACCATGCTTAAGGATTGGAAGAAAAAGAATTGTTAAAATGTCTGTACTATCCAAAGCAATCTACATGTTAATGCAATCCCTATCAAAATACTACCAGCATTATTTGCAGAGCTAGAACAATCCTAAAATTTGTTTGGAACCACCAAAGAACCTGAACAGCAAAGCAATCTTGAAAAAGAAAAGCAAAGCTGGAGCCATCACAATGCTGGATTTCAAGCTGTATTACAGAGCTGTAGTCATCAAGACAGTATGGTACTGACACAAAAACAGACACAGAGATGAGTGGGACACAATACAAAACCCAGAATGGACCCACAACTATATGGTCAACTAAACTTTGACAAAGCTGGAAAGAATATCCAATGGAAAACAGACAATCTCTTCAGCAAATGGTGTTGGGAAAACTGGATAGCAACATGCCGAAGAATGAAACTGACCACTTTCCTACACCATACACAAAAATAAATTCAAAACAGATGAAAAACCTAAATATGAGACAGGAAACTATCAAAATCCTAGAGGAGAAGATAGGCAGCAACCTCTTTGACCTTGGCTGTAGCAACATCTTACTAGACACATCACCAGAGGTAAAGGGAAAAAAGTAAAAATGAACAATTAGTACTCATCAAGATAAAAAGCTTCTGCACAGGGGCACCTGGTTGGCTCAGTTGGTTGAACAGCTGACTTGATTTCAGCTCAAGTCAAGATCCCAGGATTGTGGGATTGAGCCATGGGTCATGCTCTGTGCTAAGTGTGGAGCCTGCTTGAGATTCTCCTCTCTCCCTCTGCCCTTCCTTCCCCACTCTTTCTCTCAAAATAAAAATAATAAAATAAAAAGCTTCAGCACAGCAAAGAACACAATCCACAAAACTAAAAGGAAGCCTACAGAATGGGAGAAGATGTTTGCAAATGTCATATTTGGTAAAGGGTTAGTATCTAAAATCTATAAAGAATTTAGCAAACTCAAACCCCAAAACACAAATAATCCAGTTAAGAAATGGGCAGAAGATATGAATAGATATCTTTCCCAAGAAGACATACAAATGGCTAACAGACACATGAAAAGATTCTCAACATTACTCATCATCAGGGAAATGCAAATCAAAACTATGATGAGAGGGGCACCTGGGTGGCTCAGTCGGTTAAGTGGCCAACTTCAGCTCAGGTCATGATCTCGCAGTTTATGGGTTCGAGCCCCGCCATCAGGCTCTGTGCTGACAGCTAGCTCAGAGCCTGGAGCCTGTGTTGGGATTCTGTGTCTCCCCCTCTCTCTGACCCTCCCCTGGTTGTGCTGTCTCTCTCTGTCTCTCAAAAATAAATAAAAAACATTAAAAATTAAAAAAAAAACTATGATGAGATACCACCTTACACCTGTCAGAGTGGCTAAAATTAACAACACAGGAACCAAAAGATGTTGGTGAGGATGTGGAGAAAAGGAACACTCTTACACTATTGGTGGGAATGCAAACTGTTGTAGTCACTCTGGAAAACAGCTTAGAGGTTCTTTAGAGAGTTAAAAATAGAACTACCCTATGATTTAACAATTGCACTATTAGGTGCTTACCCAAAAGATACAAAAATACTAATTCAAAGGGGCACATCAACCACGATGTTTATAGCAGCATTATCAACAATTGCCAAACTATGGAAAGAGCCCAAATGTCCACTGACTGCTGAATGGATAAAGAAGATGTGGTGTATATATACAATGGAATATTACTCATCCATCATAAAAGAATGAAATCTTAGCATTTGCAATGACATGGATGGAGCCACAATGTATTATGCTAAGCAAAATAAGTCAGTCAGATAAAGACAAATACCATATGATTTCACTCATATGTGGTATTTAAGAAATGAAACAGGTGAATAAAAAAGAGAGTGGCAAACCATGAAACATGCTTTTTACTATTACTTTGAGAGAGCAAGAACATGAGCAGGAGAGGGGCAAAGAGAGAGGGAAAGAGAGAATCCCAAGTATGCTCCATGCTTAGCTCAGAGCCTGACACAGGGCTCAATCCCACAATGGTGAGATATCAGCTGAGCCAAAAGCAAGAGTCCGAGGCTCAGCTGATTGACTCACCCTGTTGCCCCCAGACTCTTAATGATAGAGAACAAACTTAGGGTTGATGGAGAGAGATGTGGGGGGGATGGGCTAGATGGGTGATGGGCATTAAGGAAGGCACTTGTTGGGATGAGCACTGGGTATTATATGTAAGTGATGAATCACTAGCTTCTACCCTTAAACCAAATAATTTAAAATTTTAGTGGCTTGAAGCATAGTTTCTGTGGGTCAGAAATTTGGGAGTAGCTTGGTTTGGCAGTTCTGACTCTGTGAATCTGCATAGGGCCTATAGGCTGTGTTTATAAAATTCTCATAAAATATTATTAATGTTTCTCACAAAACAGTGAAAGCTTTTTGGAAAGAACGGCTTTTTATTTCCTGTACATCAATATATAATATATGATGTTACAAGTAGGGAGATACTAAGTCTATTTGTGATGGGTAATGATTGTGAATCAGGACAGAACTCATCTCTTTCTACTTAACTTGATATAATTACACATGATTTCAATTCTTCTCATTAGAATGATAAAGCTCAAACCAAAAATAAAAAGGTTTTATGATACCAGATACCATAGGGAATCTTCTCAGTTCTGAAAACACTGAATTTTTCACCTTGATATTATTGTTCATATGATATGTCCATAAAGGAGATATTTGATTCCTTCTGAAGGGAAGACAGGAATATTAAGGTAATTTCTTAGCATGTGATATTTGTGCACAGCCCTCAATGCTAGTTTAGACAAATGCATTTCAATCTTTTTCATTTCTATAGAATTAATCATGAAATCTTAACACATATTCCATTTCATCACAAAAGTCTTAAATGCTATTTTTTTTGGCTCTCAGCATGGATCCACTGCACTGGTAAAGTCTGTGAGCCCGAGTTTAGGTCCGGCGAGCCTAAACCCATAATAAAGCCCTTTGCTTTTGCATGCATGACTTGGTCTCCCTGGCGGTCTCTGGTTTTTGAGGATGATATTTAAAATCTGGGCATAACAATATAAGTGGACATAATTAAATATTATACATACAATATAAATTCATATGTAAGTGAAATGAATGACAGTAATGATACAGGGATGCAAGGAGGAATTAGGATTATTTTGTTATCATAAAGGAGGCACACTATCTGCGAAATGGTTTAGTATTATTTTCAAGAGAACTTGGATTGGTTGTAAATATATTGTAAACTGTAGGGCAACCACTACAAAAAGTAAAGAAGAAAGAAAGAAAACAGAAACAAATGCTATTTTTTTCTTAAAAATAAAACTACCTAATTTAGAAACTTAACAACTGTGCCATTGTTTTTTTATTTTCTTCAATGATCTTTAAGATCACAAAAGCACTTCTTCCATCAATGATGAAGAGAAATCATGGCCACATCGTCACAGTGGCTTCAGTGTGTGGCCATGGAGTGATTCCATACCTTATTCCATATTGGTAAGTATTATTTTCCAGCAATGCCATATAGATAGATAGATGCATGGATACGTACATACATACATACATACATACTTTTAAGAGTTTATTAGATCTTAGATTCTAATCCTCATAGCAGGATTATCTATGAAACTGGTTGTAATTGTGTAAAATAATTTTAGATTCATGAAAACTCCTCTGTAAAGCAGTGAAATGTAATGGCAAGTATGTTTCCATCATATTCTGAAATGAGTACATGTTGATTAAAGAAACAAGAAACCCACAGGCTAAGAAGCAAAACGTACAGAAGTCCAAATGAACATAAATGTATGCCATAGCCTGCATGCCCAAGATAAGCCAACTAGAGTGACCCCTGCATCAAAACATTTTCCAGTATGCTTGTGCCATGAAAGATTGTGTGTGTGTGTGTGTGTGTGTGTGTGTGTGTGCGTGTCAGAGAGAGAGAAAGAGAGAGAGATGGAGAGTGAGGGGGAGAGAGAGAGAGAGAGAGGGAGAGGGAGAGAAAGAGAGAGAGAGAGAGAGAAACAGAGACAGAGAGAGATTGAGAGAAACTGTCTACCTGATTAACAGATGCAGATAGTATACCTCATGATCTACCGAGGACACAAAGAGAAAGGTTGGGAGGCCCTGAGGATACACTATTTGTAAAATATCTTTTCCTTATACACTTCTTCAATGGCGTCTCATTTCTTTACTTCTGCTTTATATCAACCTCAGAAAAATTTAACTTGCTAACATGTGGGCCAGTTCTTTTTGTAACAGCCAACACATGAGTATCAGTGGGAGAGTGCAGGTGTGCATAATTAATGGATTTTTTATTTACTTATATGTAATGTTTAAGGTTAAAATGAGTAATGAACAAAATTACTTCTGACACTGAATGTAGTCACAGATATGGCTACATTTCAATGAAGTTAGGCGGTCATCACACAGACATATGGCGTTTCAAGCTGCCTCTACCATCTTTTTTTAATGTTTATTTATTTTTGAGAGAGAGAGACAGAGACACAGAGTGTGAGCGGGGGGGGGGGGGACAGAGAGATAGGGAGACACAATCCGAAGCAGGCTCCAGGCTCTGAGCTGTGAGATCATGACCTGAGCTGAAGTCAGACATTTAAACCGACTGAGCCACCCAGCTGCCACTCAAGCTGCCTCTACCATCTTAAATTACAAGTAAGAATTTCACAGATTAAACATTTGCTATTGTTTTAATGTTTACAAATGTGGAAACCCAATATAATAATACTTTTCCTTTTTCTCTTCTCCCTTAAGAAAGCAGCCTTTAACTTTACTGTTCTTCTTGCCACCTGGGTAAAAACTACAATGAATAGAGGCACCTGGTTGGCTCAATTGGTTGAGCATCCAACTGTTGATTTCAGCCAGGTCATGATCCCAGGGTTGTGGGATTGAACCCTGCGTCAGGCTCTGCTCTGAGCATGGAGCCTGCTTGGGATTCTCTCTCACACACTCTCTGCCTCTCCCCACCCCCCTCTCAATAGATAGATAGATGATAGATAGATAGATAGATAGATAGATAGATAGATAGATAGATAGATAGATAGATAGACAGACAATAGATAGATAATGAACATTTATATAGATTATTGTTAATCAGCTTAACGATAAACCACAACCCTCGGACCAACAACTTATATAGATTATTATAGGTAATGCAGTTATAGGCATATGCTATACAACTTAATCCTTAAGACAGCCCTATATTTTATCACCTGCATTTAGAAACCAGAAAATCAGGGGCGCCTGGGTGGTTCAGTTGGTTAAGTGTCTGACTTCAGCTCAGGTCATGATCTCATGGCTCGTGGGTTCAACCCCCATGTCAGGCTCTGTGCTGACAACTCAGAGCCTAGAGCCTGCTTTGGATTCTGTGTCTTCCTCTCTCTCTGTCCTTTCCCCTGCTCATGCTCTATATGTCTCTCTATCAAAATTGAATAAACATTAAAAAAAAGAAATTAGAAAATCAAAGAAGGTAAAGTGATATGCTAAAGGCTGCACACACATGCACACTCACACCATCCAAGGTCTTTTTACTCCAGATTTTCACAATGAAATGAAGAAGCCAATGTCAAGAGAGAAACTAGCAACTCAGTTAACAAGACAGGAGAATGTATAGGGTCCCACTATACATTTCGATATAGTTGTTATAGAAGTTTCAATGTAGATGTTAGTTATGTAGTTTTTCTAAACATGTCTTTCTTGATTCATATTTTTCAAAATAAAAGAACAATTAAAACTGATTAGGCAATGGGGCGCCTGGGTGGCCCAGTTGGTTGAGCGTCCGACTTTGGCTCAGGTCATGATCTCACAGATCGTGGGTTCAAGCCCAGTGTCAGCCTCTGTGCTGGCAGCTCAGAGCCTGGAGCCTGCTTCCAATTCTGTGTGTGCCTCTCTCTCTCTCTCTCTCTGCCCTTCCCCTGCTCATGATCTGTCCCTCTCTGCTCTCAAAAAATAAATAAATGTTAAAAAAATTTTTTAAACTGATTAGGCAACAGTTTGATTATTGAATGGAAAACCTTACCCGTAGGATGGAAAAGTGTGCAGTAAGCCAGTTAATACATTACTAGGATTTGTTCTGTTGCTATCATTGCTAAGTAAGAAACTGGTACATTTAAGAAAATGTAAATGAAAATTGATGACCAAGTGGAAGATTTGGGATATTGGCTTCTACTTGTTCTTGAACCAAATCAGCATTGCCTTCTTACAGAAAACTGGAGTATATGTTTCACTGTACCTTAGCTAACGATGGTGGGTGATTCTCTTACAGTTCCAGCAAATTTGCTGCTGTTGGCTTCCACAGAGCTCTGACGGTGGAACTTAAAGCCTTGGGAAAAACTGGAATCAAAACCTCGTGTCTCTGCCCAGTTTTTGTGAATACTGGGTTCACCAAAAACCCAAGCACAAGGTGAGGTCGAAGTCAAGTTAGGATAAAAATATGACATGAGAAATTGACATGAAAACTGTAGAGGTTTTTAGGTGGGTAATCTGAGAAAACAGAAAAAAAAAAGAAAAAGGAAAATGTTTTCTTTTTTTTTTTTTAATGTTTATTTCTTTTTGAAAGAGAGACAGATCAAGAGTGGGGTAGGGGCAGAGAGAGTGGAAGACATAGAATCTGAACCAGGCTCCAGGCTCCAACCTGTCAGCACAGAGTCTGAGGCAGGACTCAAATTCACAAACCATGACCGGAGCCGAAGTGGGATGCTTAAAAGAAGACTGAGCCACTCAGGCACCCCAAAATGTTTTCTTGATGTTGTGTTGCCTTTTTCACTTTGAAATGAGATGAACAAAGGGGAAAAATGCATTGAGGACTAGCAGGAATGACCAGCTACAAATGAGTTAGGCAATTGGGATTTATTTGTGATCAGGTTAAAAGTTCAACACACCTGGGTGCCAAGAGGGCGTGAGGGGGTGGGGCAGCCTGGAGAGGTGTGCTTTTTTTAATTTAAGTTTATGTCTTCATTCATTCTGAGAAAGAGAGAGAGAGCATGAGAGAAGGGTCAGAGAGAAGGGAGAGAGAGAGTCCCAACCAGACTCCTAGCTGTGCTCTTAGTGCACAGCCCGATGTAGGGCTCGAACCAACCAACCATGGTATATGACCTGAGCTGAAATCAATACTCAGACACCCAACCAACTAAGCCATTCAGGCGCCCCTGGAGAGATGTACTTAAGGGGACGTCAAGAATGTCTTCCCCTGGAAACCCTACCCCGAAAACGAATGATACACAACATCCCTCTCTCCCATTTGTGGTTCATCCTCCTCAAATAGAGTACAGAAAGGTACAGATTATGCCCTTTTCCATTTTCCATGGTGCTAGCATGAAGTACTCTAACATTTTTCAAACTGGTCTGGTGCTAAGAATCATCACCTATGCTTCCATAAAAAATAAATGTTCTTAGGGTCTTCCTTAGAGATTCTGATTCAGTAGGCTGAGATGAGCTCTAAGAACAAATTGTTTTGTTTTGCTTTGCTTTGCATTACAAGCATACCTACCTGGTGAGTCTGGAGACAGGTGTGGAAAACATGGATGTATTAAATATAATCACAGAATTTGATTATCACCTTGACTGCTATTTGATTACCATTATCACCTTGTCCTCTGTAAAACTGCAAATGTTCTTCGAAGCAGCAATAAATTGAGTCCCTAATCC